>JASAND010026885.1:0-44564 GCA_030248195.1 Trissonchulus latispiculum
TCGACCTTTAAGACCTGCTGAGCCAAATCCAAAAATGTCCCTTGGCCCATATGTCCTTCATATCGTAGCACAAGGAGAACTTTGCAGGATACTTCAGTTTTGAGAAATCGATGTTCAAAAATTTTTGTTCTATATTCATCCTTTTAGATGTCAGCATGTCGGAAAATTTCTGGTATTTTTTGCTAATTTTGCCAGTGTCGTAAGCTCATGTAAATGTACAGATAAGCTTTAAAACAATGTATAAAGCTCTTTCCAACTCCCAAAATTGCGAAAGTTATAGGGTTTCAAAAAAATCACCACAAAAGCACTGCAGAAAGGATACCACCACTTTAAGACGTTTATGCAGGGGATGTGCACTATGCATGCTAACTTTTCAACGAAGCACCTGTAATAGGACGCTAAGCCTAAAAACGAGCGAAGTTCGTCAATGTTTTCGGCGCGTCTAACGCTGCGATTTTCTCAATTCTAGCGGGGTCCGGTTTCACCCCATCTTTTGACACAACGTGATCCAAAAACTGATTTTGGGCACAGCAAAATTGGCACGTTTTAGTTTTGATTTTCAGTCCTGCAGCACGAAACCTCTCAAACCTTGTGATAGGTGCATAAGATGATGCCCAAACGCATCCTAAAAAATGACTATACTCATCTATATAAACAAGGCAGGTAGACCAATGTAGCCCTGCCAAAGCTACTTCCATTAGCCACTGAAAAGTTGCGAGAGCATTGCACAAACCAAAGGGCATATTAAACTCATACAAGCCACTTATGTGCACAAATGCGGTTTTTTCCTTATCCTTTTCTTTGATTGCCAGTAACCCTGAGCCAGGTCAAAGAAAATATTCTAGCATTTGACATCGTATCCAAAATTTCCTGCAATGTTGGGCAGGGGAAACCTTGTTTTTTTGTTACCGCATTAACTCTTCTGGAAATCTACACAAAATGGCTAAGTACCGTCTTTCTTTTGAACCAGTTCTACAGGGGAGTAACGTATGGACTAGCTTGAGGTGCGCGCGACTCCCTGCTGAATTATAGCTTGAATTTGTTCATCGGCCACATGGCGTTGTGCCATTGGTACACGATAATGCGGTTGTTTTATAGGGGTGATCCCCGTTCCGATACGATGTTCAAAAATGCAGACAGTTCCCGTCTTGACCTCCCGATTCTACGAATACATTGCTATACTGTGTCAGTAATTCTATTAAATGTTCTTGTTCTGCAGGGGGGTTCAAAAAGATAGAGTCGACTGCGTAAGATCCAGCTCACGTAAGCTAGGAGGTAGATTAAGGGATACTTTTATTTAAAAAAAAAAAAAGGGGGGGGGGGGGGGGGGGGTTCTACCGCTTTAATATCAGGAATAGGAATGATATTTTGTGGATGAAACTAAGTGTAACTCTCCAACGCGACTGTTTTCAAATAACTTCAAACAAGGAGGAGACGTCATCCGTCGTGATATCGACCAGGCCTTGAGACTCCTTCTGACTTGTTCAGTTGTTTTTGACCAACTACTAATAAATAAAATAACTTCAATAAATTACTCCCCTGGCACCGAACAAGTACAATTTTGCAGGTAGAAATTTGAATTGTAAAATTGTAATTGCTTTGTGAAACTCAATAAAACTGGCTACAATTGTAACTCTACAATTGCATTCCAGCTTTGTGCAGTTCATAGCTACAATTGCGAAACAATTGGTCTCCAATTGTAAAACAATTGGCCAGCAATTGTGGGTTTATGAAACGCAAAGCCTTTTACAATTGTGGAGCTTCATGTGCAATGATTGTTTTATGAAACCATAGAACAGTGTCTATAATTGTAATTAAATTTTTTACAACTGTAGAACTATAGGCCAGGCAATTGTTATATGAAACCTAAAATTGGACTACGTTCGCGGGCATTCTAGTCTACAATTATTTTATGAAATAGGCCCTAGATCAAACACTTCATGCTTTCAGGAATCATATCAAACTGCCCACCGAGGGTGCCACATTAAGGAAGGCTAGCTGATTTCTCGGCATAAACAGTGTGAGCCATTCTCACAGTCATTACGTATCTTCCTCTGGCGTATCCGTTTTCGGGAGGTAGACACCCTTTTTGGAACGACGGTTTCCAATTTTAGAGAAGACACTTGCAAAGCGCTCACCACTTGCTGATGCCTGGTTCCTCCAGTTCGATGGGTTTTGGTCTTTTCCCGGCCGCTTCCGTTTTGCCTTTTTTGAATGGATGATCTTTTTTCATCTTTTTTGTGATGTTTGTCTGGGTAGCCCACCAACTGAATTCCATTTGTGAAAGCTGGCTAATCTCTGTCCATAAATTGATCATAGCGTGCGTGGCAAATTCGGCACCGAAAAGTTGTTGCAGCTGGGTCTTCTTCGTTTGGAATTATCTCTAACCACTTTTCCATTCGGGCTAATCAGCAACCCATTTAGAACGGAATAAAAGACCTGGAAGTTTCTCATCGGCAAATGTAAGACAGCTGCTGTCAAAGCAACACCTCGGATTTCCAGTCAGGAACCGACGCCATATTATTCACTTCGGCTTCTTCCTGTGGGGACCATTTCCATGATTTCTTCCACAGCGATTCAACAGTTCCACAGATTTTGCAACAGTCAAGCTTGATGCCACTTCAGCGACAGGCGAGGGTTTCATTGTACGAAATCCATTGTGCAAGCTTCTTCTGCGCGGGTTTCAATTTGAGGCTGCACAGCCGTCGTAATTTGCCAAACAATCCACACGGGAAACAGACGGCGTAGCAATCAAACAATCTGCTTCTGCTGTTGGAATTCTGTGTCTAGGCGAAAGTGAAATATGTAGATGCAAGTTTTCGGCTAAAATATTTGCCACCAGTGCAGTCGTTGTGTCTGTTAGGTCCTAATTGCGGAGTGAATTGTCAGAGTACCTGCTAAGAGGCAATTTCTGTTTTCCAAATGTTTGGCCGTCC
The DNA here is from genome assembly GCA_030248195.1 of Trissonchulus latispiculum. NCBI lineage: Eukaryota > Metazoa > Nematoda > Enoplea > Enoplida > Ironidae > Trissonchulus > Trissonchulus latispiculum. The sequence continues at coordinate 2,937 of JASAND010026885.1, forward strand.
CATTCGGTTAAAACATACTGTTTTCCTTCAAGGTCAGAAACGAAGTGCTCAAACACTGAACAGCAGTACGCCGCCTGTAAAAAACCATATCAATGATAAGGGTGATATAAAACGTAAAATATTGTCATCCAGCTTAGCTAATTAATTATGTACACTTAGCTGAAATGTAATGTATAATTCAGTTGCGGTTTCAGTAGCAACTTTCAGCAATGAAGCCTATTTTCACTTTCAATATTGAAATGAGAGAAAGTGAAGACCATGAATGATAAAAGTAGAACAGCAAGACTACGTTGCTGTGAATAAAACGAAGATATGGATCAACGGCTGGATTATTATCGCTAATAACGTATATATAAATGTCAGTGTAATGTAAACTTTCCTGAGTAATGAAATGTAACTATCCATTTCAGGAAATCCAGATAGTCTCATACGTCTAACAATTAAAATGCGGAGTCGATTCAGTTCACCTGTAGGAGGGTTATGAATAGCTCATAATGCAATGAATTCCAAGATTTCAATTTCTTGAACCGTGTCTACGTTTACTTCATTGATAACAAATTTGCAATCTTCCAAGGTGAAGGCAAATAATAAAAGACTTAGCAAATATGCTATTATAAAGCAAGTTCTTAGTTTGAAGTTTGATTTGAACAAACCAGCAGTTTATTGATTAGTTAACGGTGATTATTCGGTATGTGCACACCTTACAGATTTTTGACTTTTCCAAAATGCATCTACTTCGGAATGTGCACACTTACAAAATAAGGGCTTACTGTAAAATGCATCTACTTCGGTATGTGCACACCTTACAAACTAAGAGTTTCTGCAAAATGCATCTACTTCGGTATGTGCACACCTTACAAAATAAACATTGCCGACTATGGTACGTGAACTATATTTAACAATTTACTTTTAATTTAGGTGACAAATGTTTGTAAAACATATTATGGATAGTCTTTCAACCATATATAATTATGGTAACACGGAGTATCGGGGGACAAAAACATTTCAGGTTTCATGACCCTGGTATATGACGCAAACTTGAATCATTCGATCAGTTTTAATACTGATTTCTAGAAAAATAATTTGTTTGTTCTGAATTTATTTCTAGCAAGCAGAAATCGTTAATCACGTCAACATAGTTGAATGTTCATTGCCATTGGAAACGGCTGAAAATGCGATTTTTGGCATAAAAGTCGAAAACTCGAAAGTCGAAAACACCTAGTTAACTTTTACGGAAATTTGTTTGTTCGAAATCACGTAGAGCGGCCACATCACCAAGAGCATCTTCTAATAAGTGCTCGTATTACCTCATTAATACAAGTGGTGTAGCACAATGTTGTGTGCGTCAACAGAGACGGCAAGCGGCTTTATTCTTGACAGACGACGCGAGCATTAACGGTATTGGAAAGTACGAATGGATTGTGTGCTGGTGGTGTGTGAGGTGTCGGTGACAGTTGAGCTTTGATATTTTGGTTCTTCCTCCTTGAATGAAATTGATAATAGCTGTCTGATAACAATAACTCGGTATAATCCAAGTGCATGGGCAATGAAACAACCCAGTGATTTGACAATAGAGGAGACATGTTTTGTGTTCAGAACTACTAATTTATTGAATAGAAAATAAATACATTGTGCGTGTGTGCATATGTGTGTGAGAAAGTGTGTGCATGTGTGTGTGAGACAGTGTGTACATGTGTGGGTGTGTTTAACGTTATATTAGCAGTGATATTTTATTGCATTTAGGTTTAAATAAACAGAACCAATAGAAGACGTGTATTGACAATTCAAAAATAGAAATGGATACAGTATACTTGAAGGTAACATCTGCCAACCTGAAAGCTGTAAAGAGGTTGTGTTTTATAGTTTTCATACGAACCGACCACCAGATGCTACGCTTGACCTTTGCAATTTCAATGTACAGTTTAACGGAAAATTTTTTCATGTATTAATGATTTATTTTTAGATACATTTGATTCCGTTGAGACATCTCGCAGGTCTGACAGATGTGAAAAGACTCTTAAACTGCGCAATCAAACTGCTCCCAGCATTTGATATGACCGTTTATAATGAATAATAGAAAGAGTTAATCTTTATGTTGGAATGGTAATATCGGGGCAGCTGTGCCTCTCAGGAAAAACTCCCAGTTTTTATAACACTTCAAATTTCATAACATTTGCTGCACAAGGCATAAAAATCCACGTTATGTAGAAATTAATATGGTTATTCAGTGACTATAAAGTCACAGTCTGGATCATTGACTCCTGAACAAGAAATTCATTGTATTAGACTAAGCATGTTATAAATGAAGCATACATTAATATGTTTACAACACCGGGGAAATGGAGGAGGGTTTCATCAAATTTTAGCGTACCTCCGCATCAGATAGAGAAATGAAGCTAAACGGATCAATGTTTAAGCATCAGTTACAATTTAATGTTGTTTCTTAATTTACACTCCTTTTCCTGCGAAACGCACCACTTTACGTTGTTTAAACTATTTAATGACAGTGCCTTTGGTAAAACGATGGTGAACGTGAGTATTAACTACGTTTATACTAAACTGGTAATTGATGAAAAACGGAGACCAAGTTAACAACGAAGAATGAATAGTGGACGCAAAGTAAGTTGGTAAGCGTTTGTGGGCAGTAAAAATAAATCTACTGTGAGTTGTACAAACTCGTTTACTTGGTGTCCGCGGTATCGAAATGACGCAAGTGTGGTTATTCTTAGAAATAAATGAAACAGAAACTGACCTCTAAATGGCTGACATTGACAGCCTATGTTGCTGTATCCAGACTGAGGAAATCTACGATAGAGGATCCGAAGCTGTTTGATAAAATAGCCACAAAAGTCATGATCTCAAAAATCGAAAGTAATGGGAAACATGAAATGTCGAGAAGGACTATGTGGACATTTGATGGGTTGAGGTATATTGGAATGCATCGTAGATTGGATACGAAAGGATATAAATGAAAAGAGAAAAAGGGTGTGCTTCCACAATAATCATTCATAAATATACAAAAATCTATACTATTTATAGGGTACTAACTGCAGCATTTGATGAAAAGTATTAGAAGCAACGGTTGAGTGAAGCAGCGGTGGTAAAGTGCGACAGCACTAGTCAGAAGAAAGTATCCCTAATGCTTTTCACAATAAACGTTACTTTTAAATCAGGATCATTGTAGTATAATTGCTGTCCGTATGGTAATTGGAATGCTATACAGTAAAGTATAATGTTGTGTTGAAACAGAAAAGGCAAAACCGTAGCTAATATAAGGCCTATAAGGCATTGTTTCGGGGCCCCAAGACAAGTCTAAGCAAGTGTCATAAACAGCAAAGGGTATCCGTAATCACAAACTTTTTAAGCAAAGAACTTCAGGTTTGGATAGATGCCCACAAATATTTTATTTCTAGAGTTCCTTATTGGTTATTGCTGCATGCCTCGTCACATCAAAAAATCCTACGTCCAAATTGCTTGATTATTTCTATCTAGACAATGAAGCGGAGCCGTCTGGTATTTATTTGTTGAATTCATCAGCTGCTTCATCAAATGCAGAACAATGAGCGAACAGGTACCGTGGTTATAACAATCGAGTGATGTCGTTTTAGCATTACTTTTCAAACCAATGATTTGGAATGTTATGAAGCTTCATAGAAGACTGGATGACATTGAACGATGCAACAGATGCACTGTATGTGTAGATTGAAGTCTGTTAGATCTCAGCAGAAGGATGTTACTGGAAATACCGAGAATCGTATTGTTGGTACAGAAGAGTACTATGAATTTATCTGCATTTTTCATCATCTGTCAGAATACAAACAGTATTATTGAGCTACTACGCAACCACTTTTCCACATAAATTCTATTGACCTTTGTTTGGTTCCCATTGGTAATTGCCCTCAGTGATGTCGTGAAATTATTCCTCCGTAATAATTATCGATCTTACTGATAAAAAGTGGCCACAGCTTGAAGGTTGTCAATCGATGACGATAAAGACTGTTAACAATAATTTAGATTTTGATTTTTACTATAATATCATTCACTTATTTCGACTTATAGTATGATATCATTGGACAACATAGATTCTGTGTGCAAATATGTGACATTGTGATGAAAACGGGTTACAGTCACTGTTACCAAGAGTACATAATACATAAGAGTATGACAAGCGTCACACGCTATGTATTATGAGCTCGCTACATCCGATGCGCGCCAGCGGCTGACCCCCATAAATCAGACCCCCCTCATCCCGCCCCTACACATGCACGGGGTCCAAACGAGGGATCGGGCTCGTGCTTGTATACTTTGTACACAGATGTGTAAATCGTACAAGCTTAGAAACGCTACACAAATTGGGACCTTGTCAAGTTTAACATGTAAGCATACAAACATAGAGCCCGATTCCCCGTTTGGACGCCATACGTGTATAGGAGCGGGGTCAAGGGGGTCTGATTTATGGGGGGGGGTAAGCCGGTAGCTCCAGAAGATGTAGCGAGCTCATAATGCATAGCGTATGACGCCTGCCATTCTCTTATGTATTATGTACTCTTGCTGTTTACTGAACAAACGTAATTTTTAAATGACTGCTATCTTTAGAGACATCAGAGACACAAATTTCCAGTCACAACATTTTGTGTTCACATAAATTTGGAAATATATGTTGGCTATATTCGGATTAAATACCAGCCTTTAATAATCTAAGTCAGTTAGAAAGCTGTTCTTTCTGTCAGCTAATCGCAAATCAGTCTCTTATTGGTTGCAAATATTTTGCAGAAGTAAAAGGCATGGTTTACGGAACAAATTTAACTAAAAGTTAAAAGCTGCCAACAGATACATACAACTTAAATTATCGGTTTAATCTTTTGCAACAAAGTACAGATGTAATGAAATTGTATTTGATCAGCATTTTATCAGCATTGTTTCGTCACTCTTTTTGTACTTTTAAACGGCTTTAAGAGTTTTTTGTGATTTTTAACTCTACCTTGGAAAATTATTTATTTTTCAAAGCTAGTTTCGTTGTTTTCAAGTACGCACAGTTGTTTTTATTTAATTTACTAAATTTGCGAGGTTTTTATAATTTTTGTATTTTCAGATTATCATCATCATTTTAGCACACAAAATTAATCCAATATTCCTATTTGTAATAATTTATGTTGATCACATAAAAATATGGGGCAAATTTTGTGTGCTAAGACATGTCAGAGAAATGATAGGCCATCTGTTCTGAAAATACAAAGATAATAGAAGCCTCGCAAATTTAAAAAATTAAAAATTCAACTAACGCAAAAACAAATCTGGCGTTTCCACTAACGTGGAAACGCGCTTAATGTTAACACAGTATGTTGAGTTAAGCTAACAAATTGTCTTCCATTCGTTTGCCTCTTACTTATAATCTCAGAATTTTTGCTATGTACACTATTATTTGTTAGGATTTTGTAAGAAATGTTTCTAGCTTCAAACTAGATGCTTTTTGCAGCGCGTTTGATTTAAACATTTCATGCTAATGTAGCGCTGCAAGCATGCCACAGGAGGGTATAGCGTATGGCCGATACATCAGAAGTCAAGCAATAGCAGACAGTCTTTTATTTATGCAGGAGCGAAAGTAATCCACACATGACATGACATCTCTTCACAGCCCTGAATTAAATGAGTTAAAACCTGAGTGAGTGCTCACAGTCGGTTTTCACCGCCATCCCGATAATTTTGAATGGAGAGAGAAGTGAGTCAGGGTGCTTCATTCCTCATAACGAAAACGATCGATTCGAGTTCCCTTCCTCTTATCCGGATAGCGAAGCATAGCGCAGACTCAGATTTTAGCCCCTGTGTTAACACTGATCAGTCCAGACGGAGTGTTTACATAATATGTCAGGCAAAAGCCTCCTTTACATTTAATTTGAGAACAGGCTACTGGAATAAACTAATAAGCTACTGGCATATTAAATTTATGTCCAACTGTGCAAGTGAGGTTTGTCTCAGACACAACATGTCAGGCTCCAGTAATTAAATAGGTTTCAGGAGGTACAATGTAGGGGCGGCAAATAATACAAAGCAATAATTCGGTGCTTAATTGGAGTAAAAGGATTGGATTGAATACAGTATTCAATTACATCTGGCCATTGTAAAAGTTCAAATTCCAGTAGCGTAAAATTCTGCTAATTTTGAAGGCACAGGGAATCATGTTTAATTTACACGCAATTGCATTACAACAGTTTTGCAAATTATCAAAGTTCAATTCAAAAGAATAAGTACATTGGCTGTTTTCCCAATTCTAATTCCTGTGTACTAAGTGGAAACCTCAAAATTGCTCAAGGCCATTCTGCGTAAGCGTATCAAATTGACTTTTGTTAAGGCGTAGGTAAAAGAGTGATTTGTAATAGGGCAATCAACCATTATATCACAAGGGAAGAAAGGACAGATAGAAATGGGTGTCTGCAATTAGAATAGTGATAATTTAGTTTTAACAGTGTATCTTTAAGAAAAGAGAGTTTAGACATGTTGCTGAGGAGCAGTAGTCTATTGCCTGCATATGGTGTTTTTGGATGCTACTCGAGAAAACTGGGGTTTGTAGAGGTAACAAAGATGAAAGCACCCATTATGATGTGCTACAGACACAGTCATACAAATTAGGTGCATTCATTCGCTGACCACTCTGCCAGACTGATACTAGTATTCGGCGGGCGTCGTCAGTGGCGTACCGACATACTAGTTGCAGCTTTAGGTTTTTAGAACCCCCGTATTAAAAATCAATTGAAATGCGTTTCTGCCCCGTGGTCCCAGTCACACGTGCTACTTAGTACATATATGCATGCAAACACAAAAAAAGAAAAAAAGTGACAGCATGTATTAGACGGGCCGAAGCCATATTAGACTGTAAAGTGGTATCCCTGGTATTAGACGTGGGCGAAGCCCAAATTAGACTGTAGCATTCGTATAGGTATTTGCGGTATTTAATTCTGAGATTAGACTGTAGGAAGTGATCCCATGTATTAGACGGGCCGAAGCCATATTAGACTGTAAGGTGTTAAACCCTGGTATTAGACGTGGTTGGGCAAAGTCCACATTAGACTGTAGGAATTAGGATAGATATAGTTACTGATTTTTGATAACTGTTGAAGTCGCAGTGAAACATTCAAGTGAAATTCTTTTCCCTTTAAGACTTCGTTAGATTAGCTTGTTCAATTAAGGGTGGGACCGCCTTGATCCAAGACCGATTGTCACAGATTTAGATAATTTTTATACACTATCTGTACATCTGTAGAAATAGATATATTGAGTAGATATGTGTAGAACTATATGCCAATATGATCTCGAAAACAACAAAAGAGCTCGAAATCAAATCAAATAATTTGAAATTTCCTTCGATGAGGCGAAACGTTCGGAGATGGTCAATTAATCGTCCAAAAGCGATCCCACATAGCGCTGATTTATCGAAATCAGCGTTTGAAGTGCAATCAACCAGAACAGCGCCATGCATTTATTCTGCGCTATATAATTAGTGTTAGCTTCCTGCTGATGCTAAAGAAATGATTAGCAAGAGAGCAGACTTAGTTTGAATAGTAACTTATCAAAAATTGACAATATTATTCATAACCACTAGCCTCAGTGCTTTTACCGATAGCATTCTATTTTGAGCGATGGTTTTTGTAGTTATGCTTATGAGAAAACGAATTTTAATTTTAATTATTTTTATTAATTATTACTATTAATTAATTTTAATGAATTTTAGCGTAAAGTAATTGGAAAAACCGATTGAAAACTGTTTCGTGTTCGTAAGGTGTGTATGGTATAGTTATTAACGCTAATTAGAAATATTCAACAGATCGGATTTTCGTAGCGTTTCTACATTTTTCATATCAATAGTCATTTCTTAAAACGATACAACACACTAAGTTTGAATAGCTGCACTTTCTGCGGTGAATTAGAGTACTCAGCTTATTAAACTCAACTAACTAAACCATTTTTCTGAATTTTTATTGGCTAATCATAAGTATAAGCTAGAACTCAGCTTGGCAAGTTATTTTTGTACTTACTTTTCTAATACGTAACATAACAATCACTTAGTTGAATTACAAAATCGACGAGCACAATCAGATTGCATCCGGCAATGACAAAAACCCTACTGATATAACCTAAAAGTTTCAGTTATATATGACAGATTGATCCATCAATCGGATACAATCTTACAGCAGGAAATTTTGTCATTCAAGAATACAGAAGCCACAGACAATATACAAGCACTAGACGTGATTTTGAAGTATAAAAACACTAAAACTGCAAGATCCTGTCTATCAGTTGACGTTACTTTTAATAGCATGCGGGACAACAAGTAGGATCGTCCTGTTCAGAGTCTGCGCTGCCAGAATAGTCTGACACATCATTGTCATCTTCAAAATGTAGGATGGTACAGGAACTGAGGCTGTTCTTGTGGAACAGTAAATGGGACATGCTGAAACAATAAGCACATTGACGGTAAATTAACAGTAACGGTTAAAATATTTCTTCTAATAGTAGCACAAAAATTTGTGATATTTCCTTTTATCTTCGGCATATAGTGTCAAAGATAACCGTGAATTTGCTGGCAGATAGACGCTCGTATAGATGTAATTCATCCTCTCAGAGTGAAAGGCCCTACAACGATTATTTAAATTTCAAAAAACTACACCCACTTGAAACAAATTGTTACGTTCTTAATACAATCCATCATAAGTTGTTCATAGGCTGTCAAAGAAGCCCGACAGTAGGGCATAAATGTTATGCTGCACTCACTACAATGGCAATCAGACGCATTTGCATAGCAATGCTTCTCTTTGTCCAAACGTGTGTATCTTTCAAAGTGTTTAGTGGATTCAATTCATGGAAATTCAGATGTTGCTTCTCCATCCGCGCTCTCATTGCTTGTACCTTCATCGATTACTAGAATTGTTAGAACCTCAAAAACATTGACCATTTCAGGATAGTCTGTTTCATTTTAACTTTTTCAGTAAGCTATGCAGTTTGTGAATGAAAACTTTCTCCTGCTTAAGTAAAAAATGTTCAGATCCATACTGTCTAAATATGAAAATATATTTCGTCGAAATCTTACTAGTGGTACAGGTCACGTTCCTGATCAATCACTAGTGCTTGCTCCTATTGCCTGAATCCAGACAAAGGCTCCAGAACCGCTATCGCAGGGTTAACTGCTACCACCAAAATTAGAATAAAGATTGTCGTTGTTTGAATCATGTTAAATTAAACAATTGACAACTATAACAAAACTTTACCCGTTCTGTCATACTTGATAATTTGAAGTGAGCCTAAAGTTACCTTTCATGTTGTGATTCCATGAGTTGAAATCAAAGCAGACGGAAAATCCCCATCCAAATATCTAATCTTCGCGTTGGTTATCACACCCGAGCATCTGTGCGAAAAAACATATAGTCCTTGTTCTTCAGTTTATGGATGTGCTTGCATTACCGGACCGGGAACGGATGTCCTGAATGCATTTCTAAACTAATCCGCTTCAAAATTTTAGAAATCGTAGCTGGTGTTTGTGCAATGTGTAGGGTTTGAAGTGTCCAGTGCTTGGCTTGCGACCTGCACAAAAGGAATAAGCTCAAATTTTCAAAACGGTGTCATTCATAAACGACTGAAAATTTTGAGCTCAAATTGTTCACATATAAATAAATTAAATAAATCGGACGCAGGGGTAAGTTTTCAGTTTTCAGATTTATGCAATTTTGAGTATTTTGTGGCTGTTCAAATCTTTTTGGAGATCAATATATCACGGAATACAAGTTTTAAGCAAAAGTAAAAAATGCCCCTTCGTAGCTGTTCAATAAACATACATGCAAAATTTGATCGAGTTTGTTGCAGCATCTTGAGAAAATCCAAATTTAAAATTTCGCACTAGTTACTTCCATTGTGCACATTTACTATGATTTCTACACGTTGCATAGTGCATTTCGTAAAGTAATCAACAAATGCAACACAAAAGCATCATGAAAAATCCTTTTGAATTCATTTTCAAACGATCAGTTTTTACTTTGCCATACGAGATGGTATGGTAAACGTAAATTGCCATATATTTAACGACCTTTAAATTTTGATAGAAACCACGTCCAGAAAACATGCACTTTGTTTTGAGGCTCTTATTAAGCGATGATGGTAGCTATCCAATCATGGGGTCTCAGCTGCCCGAATTTTGTCCAGAAATAAACTGTTTACTCAGTCAAAAAAGATAATGTAGTTTCAAAATCAGCTACTTTCATTGTAAGTAATTCATATACTGACTATCATAAAACTGATTTCTCGAACTGCTTTTCTGGTCCAGAGAGGATCAACTAGGACCTCCTCCAGCTGCAGGCGGAATTTAACACCCGCTTTCTGTTTAGAGTATCCAAGTCCTACAAGACAAGATTACAGATATTTAACTGAGCAGATCGGTCCAACTCAGGTATTAAAATAATCGGTTTCAAAATTGCAATAACTTGATTGAGTTTTTGTTGAACTGAAACAAATTCAAAATTAAACATGCCCGAAGTCTCAAAGCAGCATCATGTTAGATTTGCCTTGAATCCACATCCTGCAGTATAGCTTTGCAACCCTGGTAGAGTGGTACACAGCCTTTCGACTGCTGTGTTGATTATTTCCAGACCGGAGCATTTGGAAAACTGATTAGCTCGTTATAAGCTTCGAAGCGGTTATTTTTCTGCTGCTTCTGCTTTACTGCAGTATCGAGTAACGGTCCATTTCAAGCGGTAGCGGTCCCTCTCTTTCTTCAGAGCTGCACGCAAAGCTTGTGTGCAAATAGGTCAACAACGGTAAGTGGCACCTCCCCATTAATATTAATTAAATTAAGCCAAACTCCTAATATTAAAGAAGTAAGCTTTATGGGGAGAGAAATGTAAAGATCTTTTCGTTCTGCAGTCAGTGTTAAACCTGCCCAGTTGGATGCCTTTTAAAGACTAATCAAGTGTAAAAAGAGTCATTAAGTCAGTCCCCCCCCAAATTTACAGAAGCCGTAAAATGGAAGTTTCCATCTCTAAAGCTGAGGCCAAAATTCCCTGGATCGTTTCCAAGTACATGTTTCCATGAAAATAAAAGAAGAAGCTCATGGTTCCCTGAGGCGGCCTGAAATTAGCAAGCATGAGTGGGATAGTCAGCAAATCAAAATGAAAATGTGCATATAATAAGGACAAACTTTGAACTGAAAACAAAAGTGTCTCAACGAAAACCTAAACAGCAATGAAGAGACACAGACAAGGAGTGATAGTATGCAAACTAGCAGCCATGGATTGAAATACAAATGCAAGTGCAGGGGGTGTGAATAGAAAAAGGGTACAAGAAATACTGAGTAGTTTGGGCTAGTAAAGTTAGATTTTACTACAACGCAACACAACAAACACAACAAAAGATGAAAAGTGTCTGTGCAATGCATCAGAGTTTTCCTACAAGTGGATAGCTGAAAAGAAAGGCATTAATTAAATGAACTCCCACATGAATGGAACAAATTAACAAAGACAGAGGCTGTGACAGATGGTTGTGGTAATTACAATTATAATGTAAAAGCCAAGATGAACCAAGCATAATGGGAACTGTAGTGCTGGTGAAAGTAGATCATTAGAAAATATACCACGAGAAGGGTGTGTATATAATTAGACTCGGAAAAATGAACGTTGTATTAAGTTGTGAAAGGTATAGGAAAACAGCAACAAATAATAGAATGTAAAATATGAAGATGTGTTTTGTAAAAGTACATAATACAAAAGGAGTATAATTTACATTGTAAACAGAGTTCAAGAGAAGACGATAGGTAGATATGAGAATAGCATTAGAACATGTTCAAATGTTCATTGGTAAAAGCCAAACACAATGAGCATACCTGGCACGTGGAAAGATATTCGATGAGGAATTTGTCATGAATAAGATTGCAAAATATCACAAATTAGCTCAAGGGCATAGTTTATGGTGGTAAAAAGTGAATGTGTTGACTACCCAAATTATTTGTTTCATGGAAGAAAACATGCTGAAGCTAGCTCTATGGTCAAGCAGACAGAAACGTATTCAATGAAGATGTACCAAAAGGCAAACCAACAAAACCAAATATATAATATCCCCTATTGAAAGTAGAATGCTGCAGCATCTTTTATCCGCTTCTGGGAATCAAAAGATTGTTGAACCTAACCAAGAAAAAGACAAAGATAAAACTGCAGTTCTTGTAGAATGTACATTTGATTGGTTAATTTATGTATTAGTAGATATATTAATACAAGCAAGAGTACATAATACACAAGAGTATGACAAGCGTCATACGCTATGCATTATAAGCCTGTTACATCCTCTGCACGTTATCGGCTGACCCCTACCTAAATCAGACCCCCCTCACTCCGCCCCTGTACATGTACGGGGTCCAAACGGGGGATCGGGCTCGTGTTTGTATATTTTGTGCACTGATGTGTAAATCACACAAGCTTATACCCGCTGCACAAATTGGGCCCCGGTCAAGTTTAACATGTAAGTATAGTAACACTGACCCCGATCCCCCATTTGGACCACGTACATAGATAGGGGCGGGGTCAAGGGGGGGCTGATTTAGGTAGGGGGTCAGCCGATAGCGTGCAGAGGATGTAACAGGCTTGTAATGCATAGATTATGACGCTTGTCATACTCTTATGTATTATGTACTCTTGATACAAGTAGCAAAAATGCTCCTCACAAAAGAAGATATAAAATGATAGCCAATGCCTTCTCCTTCTTGCTGTAAGTCTTCTCCAACCTTGCTCACAGTACGTCCGAGAGCTTGTCTGCCACGTTTTTTAATGAGCTTTTTGTATCCTTTTTCTCATTTAGATAGTCTCTAGCCGCTTCACTACCAGCTTTTAAAGCTTCCTTACCAACGTGAACACCAACCTTTCTAACTGTAGGCCAAATTGCACGGTATAATCCCTTGAAGAAACTTCCAATACCTTCTCTTTGATAGGGATGACCTGCGTATGTGGGAAGTGCGCCACCAGTATGTAGCAGGGCATGTTTTAATATTTTTTGGATAATATATAGTTCTCATAGTCTCATCTTTCAAAAGTGTAGCTTTTGGTATATGTTACCTAAAGAAAAGCCTACCGGATCCCCTGCGTTGTCGTTTGTATTGCTTTCGACACTTTCAAACTCCTCCTTTATTACAGATACTACGATATTCTCGATCAATGTATTCACCATGTTCTGTTGAAGTGTTCAGAACACGCAGCAGTGGAGTTATTGCATTTCCAATCACTTGGGGAGCCACTAGATCACAGTATACATACATTGAGTAAAAACCAGCCTTCATATCCGGTTCGCTTCCAGCAACGAGCAGCTTTTCCTTTTTGTTTACATGTTTACATGAGTTGGAGACTCTCGCTCAATTATACCTTGAGGATCAAAGCTTTCACCGTTTTTAAAACCTTAGATGTTTTGTAGCCGCTTACTCATATTTAGGTCGACAATTTCAAGTGATACGCCTCGTTCTCTTGCAAAAATGATTGCACTCGATGAGTATGCTGGTCAAATTCTACTTTGATATCAGGGGATTTCGCGCCCGATCTGTCATTGTAGCTAGCGTAACATTTATTGTTTCACATAATTCAGTAATTGATGCGTAAAATCTTAATGGCAAGGATTTGCTTTTCGATGTTCCATGACTAAAAGATATTTGAATTTCTGAATCTTCGTCTTCTGAAAAGGTATTCCACGTTACTGGACACATAAGTTCAACTAAGGCAACTTCCCATTAACCTTCTAAATCTATGCGATGAGGTAGCTTTACTCTAAAATCATTTAGGGTATTGGTGGAGTAATATTTAGTATTACTTGGTAGTTGTAGGTAAAAATCCATCCATCCATCTAAATTTATCTGGATATCCTAGCCACTTTACTAGATATTCTGTTTTACCTCTGCGCCGTCGTCTTTTATGACGTTCTCCACCCAATAACTGTCAGGTTTAACTACCGATTGCAATTCAGGTTCATATAAACCGCCTTGTACTGGTTCGTCTTGTAAATCAGCAAGTTGATACATTGCAGGAAATTAATTTGTTGTGGTTTTCACAATTTTAAATAATTCCTCTAACCAATTTGGTAAATATCCTTTATTAAAACAGGATGGCGCAGAATATAAGCTGAAGGTAGTAGACATTAAATGGCATGTATGGAAGCTGAAGCCTCAAGAGTAATTAAGTTTGGCTTTCGAAAAGGTTTTAAGAAACAAGAATATAGCATAATATCCTGTTCGACGTATTAAAATGGTAACTAGACATATTGCACCAAAGTTTCAAACAATTGTAGAGAATTCAATATTGTCTGGTCAACTTCGTAGAAGGGTAGTCATGGTTATGGTCGATTCCGAAGCATTCAATGGTTCTTTTACCAAGAATCCGCTACAGTTTGACAACTGTAACATTATCTTTAAAGTGTGGAGATAAATACATTCATAAGCATCCAATGAAAATGAACTGGAACAAGTTCCAGCACTATCCCTTACATGTATCTATTTGAAGGGATCAATTTAGCTAAAAGTGATAGAGGGATCGATATTTCCCATGATGACTATAAAAAGGATACAGTTTTTGTATTTGATTTGACAGCAGATAGTGTGGATGGGGGAGCAATGGAGTTAGAGAAGGTGACCTATGTCTATATATGCAGCTCAAGGAGCCGCTCAGCTCAAACCTGCAAGGTGTGGAAATAATCATATATGGAGAATTTGACAATTTAATTTCTATTGATCAAAATCGAACGCCGTTCGTTGACTATGCAATATGAATAGCCTAGAAATTGCTGAAGCGTTAAGAAGGGATTCATTGGTGGGTTAACAAATAAATTTGATGCTTATAGTCTTGTATCTGAAGTGTGTAATGTGTGTCATGTGTTGAAAAAACAAAGAAAAAAGAAAAAAGTGTAACGGTTGCCTAGCCATCTGATGAGGCCCTGTGGCGGGGGCCGAAACGGTAAATTGCAGTTATTTTGTAGTACATAAAATGTGCGTTATTGGGTTCAAATAAGAAAATAAACCAAATGGAACAGAAAAACTCATTAAAATTAGTTTTTTTAAATCCATTACACATGCAAATCATTAAAAAATAGCAATCCCTAAAACCTTACAAAGCGTTAGCTCGTAAAAACTGCATTAAAAAATCGTACAAATAGTCATGAAAATTGGTAGCCCCAAACGAGGAACTGCACATGCTTACCAACTGACTTGTGTTGACATTATGTTAACCCACCTTAATCGGCTAATACAAGTATCTACTAATACTATGTCTACTACAATATATGCTAAAAGCAGGATAGACGAACAGCATTTGTTGGTAACCTTTGTAAACTGATTCTCTGATAGTAGATGCATCCCCTATATATACAAGAGTTCTGATTGTTTCGTTTGAAATAATTGAAATGCTTGATATTTAAAATAATGATGTTTGATGTTTGAAATAATAATATTTGATGTTTCGTGCTTGAGTTTTAATTATTTCATTTGAAACTTAACCATTTCATAATTGTTAGAAACTGCAAATACTAATTTAGGATGACACTGATTGATATAATTTGAAAATAATTTATTATGCGCTTAATTTGATTTTGTAATTTTGTAATCGTAATTTTCAACATTTGGTTCCAGTTGAACATATATAGTTTTACATAAAACTGATTGATAATTTAATTGAAAACTCTCTTACAATAAACTGATTGGTAGTATAATTAAAAACTCTATAACATTTATATATAACAATTTGCAAACTCACTACGCTTAACTTGATTCGACATGAAATTTAATATATTTCAGCTAGTGCTATTAAATATTGCAAGAATTTTCCAAACAATGTATTTATATTTTCAATTCTGACAGATTCTGATTGTCAATGATTAGTCTTGAAATCATAGGATGAGCACATTTCCATTAGCTATGTATAGATTAATGATTAGTATACTGCAGCTGATACAAGACCGGTTTCTTTGAAATATTCACGGTTTCTTGTAAAAACACGATTTTTAATGCAACAAATTTATTTTACACCAATCTTTAACACATGAAATTGCAGCTGAGCCAGAACCGCCATTTTCTGGCAACTTACTGCAGTAGGCGTATGGAAAAAAGATTACATAGTCTGTAGTAGAGTTGCTGGCCGACTGGGTCAAAAACAGAATGACAAAAGGGTCTGCTGGTCCCGCTGGACCATCGTCCGGAGTGGAACTGCTTTAATTATGTACAATATAAGGTTAAGTACAATACACATTGTATATAACGAGTTAATTTATAGCTTTGTGAATGCAGTTCTTCCTTAGTCTTTGTTGCTGACGCATATCGGCTTCGTTTTGTTTCACTGATGATATTTACTCGGTATTTTCACCGAAACAGATGAAATTTTGTCCGGGGGGCTTGGAACCACCTCCGTGGGAAATCCGATGGACACGGACCCTATCAAATGGAGATCCCACAGGTGTCCCCTGGCATCCGTCTGGTCAACGGCGCAAATGGGTTCCAAACTCCTGGGAACACGACTGTGTTGGGTTAACACTGAAGCATCTGGAGTCCTCAAATTATGCTGCCGAGCGGTTGGGTCCAATCCCCCACATCATTTCCATCCCGGATTCTTCTATGTGTGGACCTGACTACGCAAAGACGTGTGCTGGACCAGTAGATGCCGAAGTGCCCTCTTGTAGCTTTTCTAAGCTGAAGGAGCCCGGAAATGAACAACAACAACAACAACAACAACAAATTTTGTCCGGCAGGCAGGCATTACTGTCTGATTAAGTGGATGCATTTGGTTTTCCTAAATATGTACTGTGGCGACTTAGCCGTAATTTCAGCTAGGATATAATAATGTAACAATCATTTAAATTCAGCAATTAGTTAGTGGTCTCTACTCATTATCTAAGCACTGCTGCTAAGATCCCCTGCCAAGCGGAAACTTTTGATTCCATAGCTTAATTGCCTTAATGCGGTCACATTTAGCAGTCTTGCCTGGAAAAGGGACGGCCTTGAAAATATAAACGTAAGCGTTGGGCCTACCAAATACAACTTTTGGTAAATCACAATAGTTTACAACTCTAAACAGCAGTAACAGATATGCAAAAACTTAGCTTGCTCTGAATTAACATGTATCAGTTGGTGGGCCTGTTCCAAAGTAATTTGTATCAGTTGGTTGTAGAGCCTTCTCTTAGCATGGCAGCAATTATCTGATCTGGAACGATTGGCCGACAGCTGAGATCGTTGGAGGGCAGATGAGCTCCGTGCGGAATAGCTAAGATCGCTGTAGTGTACATGTGTTCCGTTGTACATTGTTGAGATCGCTGGTGGATCCGCTGAATGTTGCTGAGATTGCTAGAAGGCTGGCTGAGGTCATTGCGCGGTGGATAGTTGAGGAGATAATTGAGTGTAATACGTGAGACAAAATGTGGCTAATTTGCCAGATAGAGGCAGAGTGTGGATGTGCACATTTTGGCGGCGGGGTTTTCGTGTGTCGCTTATTACAGCTTAGCACATATGCGTGTAAAGTGTACGTTCTTTCGTCAAGGTTTGTCAAGATAAGCGACACACGAAAGCCCAGGCATTTGGGCTTCCAAGTAATTTTTATTGAGCACCATACTTTCAGCGAAGTAGTGGAGCGAATCTATGAAATCTTAATAATAGTAACAGTTTGACACCTGCGGGTTCAGGACGATGACGCTGCCATGCTGATTCTGAGAACGTACCGGGAGGACAGCGCGAACTCAATCACTGAGCTTGTACCCGTATTAGGCTATATCATTGAACAGCTCACTTGGAGTTCGTCTCACTTTGCTGCAAAGGCTGTTATCGCCGTTGTTTTTGTATTGAAGACATGTGCTGTTTGCTGCTCATTGGGCTCATTGCGCACTGGCAACACCGAGGTCAACGGAGCAAGTTTCTTAAAAAGGAGGAAACATTATATATCAGGCTTTGAGACTCCTGGCAACTTGATTGAGTTGTTTTTGATCAACCTTATGGGGTCAGTCTTCTAGCTAGCATTTTGAACCTTCGGATGATGATTATCACATTGTGAGTCTTAAATACAAAAAATAAATGCCTGACAGACTCTCTGTTTTCAGTTTGTTGTGCATGCTTTGACCGCTTACGGTAGAGCCTTCCCACAAAATGTATTGCCTTTCACCAGAAATCATTACTCAGTACTCAAATATTTCAAATTCAGTTAATATAACCTTCGAAAAAGCAGAACATATGAAACTGTTTCTGTATCATCTGAACGTTGTTTTGAAAAGTTATATAAATTTAGTTTGCAGCTGAATCAATGATGTCAATCTTTTTTCGCTATATACCACACCCCAATCGCTTTCGCCTGTAGGGGTAGTGCCGAATCTAATTTTATGTTTCCAAATAGGTGAAGGGAGTAAGATCCGGCACTGAATAATTGCCTTCTGCAATTACCCGAAGCGTCATCAAGGCTACTGCCGAAGCAGAAGTGGATACGCTGCTGTTCTTTAGCCGGTTTTTGATGGCACACTACTAAGAAATTCTAAACAGGAAAATTAAATTTCTATTAACTACAGGAATTTACAGTTCAGGCAATCAGTCTAAATTGCAAACAGGCATTGAAAACTTGGTAACCTGGTCTAGAAACTAGTACTTAATAAACAAATTGAATATAACGTTTTGTTAAATTAGATGTAGGCCAAGTGACTTCAATAATAATTAAATAAATAAATAAATAAAATAATAAAGAATAAGGAAGCAGGCGAAGGCAAAGGCTAAGAAAAGACTACGAATTCCAATTCTATTCGCATTCTAATTTCATTGTTTGAAATAAAAAATAAAGAAATGTTCTTGCTGTTATTTACCGTGAATTTTCTTACCCCCCCTTTTTTCTCAACAGTTAACCCTTTGATAACTTAATTCACACACTCCTCCTCCACTCTGCTCAGTTTTCCATCAGTCCGTCCTTTTACGCCCTTTTCCCCCGATTCGCAAACAAACGACAAACCCTTTCCCCGTTTTTCACAAACAAACGACAAACCCTATTGTTTGTCAGTAAGTTCAACCAACACTTAATAAGTTCTGATTTCTTTTGTATTTTTCTAATTATTATCCTATTAAACCGTCAGTTGTCTAGGTTAGTTTTTTGTTTAACTTTTTCCAGGACGTTTTCTACATCTAGATAGGTTCTCTCGCATTAGCCCAGAGCACTTGCCTGAGCGTAGCCCTCCGCAGATGATCAAAGATGTGTTAGGCATTGGAAAACGAGGAAGGAAATTTCGAGATAACCAAAAGTTTGATCGCAGTGTAAAAGGGAATGAGCTGTAACAATGTTAATGGGAACTAAGTGGCGTCTTACTATTTATATAAAATTTTAAACAAAGGAAAATAAATAAAGATGTAATTTCAAATATTTGTGCGTGAATCGGATACGGTCGTATGGCACAAAAAGGAACACAAGTGGAATCGGCATCACCACTGCAGATCCGATGCTGCACAACCCAAATAAGCCCAAATAAGCTAGATAACCCGACTGGCTGCTCTTCGGTTCCGGCTCAGCAAAACAGCTGCCTGATGTATTTTACAGAGTTCACTGTGGAATTATCGGTAACCATTCCCTTCATGTCGCGAACG
This sequence comes from Trissonchulus latispiculum, assembly GCA_030248195.1. Taxonomy (NCBI): domain Eukaryota; kingdom Metazoa; phylum Nematoda; class Enoplea; order Enoplida; family Ironidae; genus Trissonchulus; species Trissonchulus latispiculum. The sequence goes on from JASAND010026885.1 coordinate 22,534, forward strand.
CACGAGGACATGCCCACAGCCCACATACTGCACTCACGGTAGTATTACACAGACTGAATAAGCGTTCGTACTTGATGCATCGTATGTTTGTAAGGTATTTAAATTTTGTGGCAATATTCTGTAAATATGGTTAATACACTTTCCTTTCATTAGGATAGCCCATGTAGTACTTGTTGGACATAGTAAACACGTTCGACAGCATTACACGACAATAATTTATTATTAAGTACGTTCATATTACTTAAGTTTAATCGAAAAGACAAACGTTACAGAGAACACCAAGAAATGAACTCATCAAATAAATAATAATAATTCATAAAACGGTAGACTAATGTACGAATAAGTACAATGTGAAGGTCAAATCGACTTTCAACTATCTTGCATTTCACTGCTAAGGTCAGAGAAGCTTTCAAGACTAATTCAGTGAAACTAATGTAAGGCAGTGGCAATGGCAAGGCAATTATGCACTCCAAGCCACCTTAATCGATTGATCTCGCCTACTGGCAGCATCATTAGCAGTATCAATTCCAATATTATGTCTATTTTTAGATTTTGATTTTATCAGAACTGTACAGCGGCAGAAATTTTTAATAAGTGCCGTTTTAAATTCGTGGTTATGAACAGCAAGAAGAGCAACATTGACAGGTCCGCACATGGTCGAAAAAACGAACGTCACCTGGATTAATGGCCTGAGTTTTGGTAAAAGCGACGATAGTATACTTTGATGCGACAGCATAAGGAAGGTTTTATTTATTGTTATGAAAATGAAGTTTGCTGCTGTCATTTTAAACATATATTTAGTTATGTTTAAATGGTAACGAAATTGGCTGCTGTGTGCATGATTGGAAGCGAACTTAGCTGCTCTTTTGAATGTACTGAATGTCGCTACGGACATAGCTATGAATCCCGCCCAACCGCATACAAACTGAAATATGGAAAACCACATGGCAAAACTTGGAGTAAACACTTCACTGATTCCACAGCCTCTGCTAACTCTGTGTTGCACCAAGTCAGCCGACAGCACGGATAAAATGCCGCCAAGATAACCAATGAGAACAATGATTCCAGTTAAGCAAACCAGCAAATAAGAATAGCGATTAGACTGTTTCCAATACCAAACAAATGCAAAAATAGCAAGACAACGATCCAGACCAAGAAGCATGATAACAGTTGGATTTGCCAAGTGTCCCAATACCATAACGTGGCTTCCCGGCAGGACAAGGCATTCTTTGTAACTTCTGTAGGGTAGAGAAAATGTTTCTGATCTTGAAGTTATAAAAAGATCTACAACATTTTGTGCTGACAGGATCGATCGACCTAGACCAACAACGAAATCTGCCGTGATTAAACCTGAAATTGCAAACCAAATAACTTTAAATTATATAAATTAAGCATAATAGTTATCAATTAGGAAAAATATTTAATGAATGGGAAGCAACGTCATTTCCTGTTTCTCTCACATGACAAGTACTACCGAGCTTCCCGACACTTTTAGCAACATCCAAAATCTCGACTTAAAGCAGAGCATGAAAATAATTCCTAAGCAGTGACAGTACTTTCAATAGAAATCGATTTAATTTGTCGAACTTACCAAGCATAATGACCATGTCCCTGGATTTCATCAGACTGGGTGTAAACCAAATTGAAAGTGCTGCCATCATACTTATCCCCGCAGCAAACACTGACACGACCATCTGAGCTCCGAAGACACCAGTTTGCTGATAGAGAGCAGAAGCAGTAGAGTTGTTCATATTACGATGTCAATCACAATTATGGGATTGAACACTGCAAAAACAGCAAGAGCAAAATGACCGTTGCAGCTATGCTCTTTGCAAACAAATACTGTTAAACAGATTTTGCTGTACACGTGCCTAGCCGTGCCTGTTAGATTTTAAACAATTAAGATTTTTAGGCAGTGTCCATGCATGTATGCATGCATGTGTATATATTCGTATGTAGGTACGTATAGTGTGGATAGTCTAGGATAGTGAATCTATAGTCATGTCGAAGCCAAATAGACAAATCTCCCAGATAGCTATCTGCATAAAATTCTTGCCAGATTGCCAGTTATCTAGCATATCAGATTAGCAAAATCAGATTGAAACGACTTTAGTTGACTATCTGGCTTGCCAGATAGTTTTCTGGCGTAAATTTCAAAGCATTTGTCTATCTCGCAAAAAGAAAATTGCCAGATAGACAATTGTCTTCAATTTCTGCCAGATAGTAAAATGCAATCACAGAGAACAATAAGGGTGATTAAGGGGAGCCCAGTATTGGGTCATTTTTTCCGATATCGCTGATTTTTAAATATTATATTTAAATATTGTAAATATTGTATATTTTAACGAGTCTTTAAATTAAAGTCGTAAGCCTTAATTTTGTCGAGTAATTTCACGTCAACGTTGAGGTTTTACGTGTTAAACATAGGCAGTGAGAAAAGTTGTCGTTTTTTTCGCGTCAATTAAAAATATCTAATGACAAACGTTATGAATCTGGTCAATGTATACATAAAAACACTGGCTAAAACGTTAAACTGCGGAACCTTGGAATTAAAAATTTAATTTAGGACTTTAAATGATTTTAATTGATTTTTAAAAAATTTAAATTTTACTTGATGCTAAACTCGTGTTGAATTTAAATTTTTAAAAAATCTATTTATAAATTTTAAAGGCCTAAATTCCAAGGTTCCGCAGTTTAACATTTTAGCCGAATTTTGATGTATAAATTGTCGAGGTTCATAAACATTTGTCAGATTTGTCTATTTGGCTTCGGTATATAGATATACTTGAGTCAAAATGCATGATGTACTCAATGGAATGCACAAACTTTGGAATTGATTGTGCTTATGTTTTGTCTTTTAGGTTTTTGGGAATTGTTTAGCTTTAGTGGACACTTGGAAGTGGAAATTAGTTTTGGTAAGCGGTTAATGAATCTATGTTTGTGATTTTACCATGCCAGCTTAGGGGCAAAATTTGTTTCTTCACTTTGTTTCAAGTTTCTGTAGGGCATAGCTAAGTGCATGGCCAAACTTTGGCAGCCGATGGTCCAAGAAAGTTTGCCTACTGAGGCCAAACGGCCTAAAATTTAAGACCAATCAGTTATCGAAATGTCAGAAGATTTTAGGTAAAACAGCAATTTTATAAATTCAGGAAATTATTAAGAAAATGCTACCTGTCATTTAATTTTTAAAGTTTGGAGTTTTGGAACTAAACATATCTGTCGAGCGTAGGGCAATGTAATGGTTTATTCGAACTAGAGTGCTTATGACCACGAAGCAGAATTTCTAAAAATTTTTAATAAATCAATTCTAGGATCAGAAATGTAACCGCCGGCCAAAAATAATAAAAACTACCTACCCAGTCCTGAGATATGACCTTTCAAAGTTTGACAAATCCTCGATTCTGAGCCAAAACAGTGAACCTTGGGCCATCTTAGCAGGCTAATGTAACAGAATATTAAACTAATATCTTGCATAGATAAACGAGTATCTTAGACAATGTCTTAGATCAGTTTCAGTCAAGTATGGAGAATTTAATTTCTCGTTTTTTCACATTTGGAATTTTTGCAGATACAGTTTTCGAAACTACATGACCGTTAAAGAGAGATCCTTTTGCACAGAGTAGAAAAGCATCAACCAAAAGCAGCAAGCATTTTAGCAGAACTATGTCTTTAAGGTGCTGGTTCGGGTATTTGCAGCAAATTTTGAAACACTGTAATTTGCTCAATTTTTGGAGTTCAACAATAATTCTAAAATCATTTTAAAGCTTAGAATGTGCTTGTTACAACTAGGTACAGTACAGCTGTCTCATTTCAAATCTTCGGCTTGAACAACATGATATTTGAGCAACGACTTGCAATAACGTGAAAACAATTTTTGAACATGGATTTCTCGAAGTGTGGGAAAGCTAACGAAAAGCGACCAGTTCAGGCTTCAAAAGAAACGTCTTCCCGAGGGCTATTTTTCTGATATTGTTTAACGAGTAAAGAAGCTCAAGATTTTGAGAAAAACGTAAATTTTGTTCGATTTTCGTCAAAATTTTCTGGTTTGGACGCTTATTTCTCTCGAACTGAAAGTCAAAATGCAAAACCATAAAAAATAGCCCTCGGCAATTGTCTCAAAAATACGTGTGTAAAGCCGTTTTTTAATTGATTGCATGAGTTGAGAGAAATCCGTGTTCAAAACAATCTAGTTGCGATTTTCAAAATTTCACATTTTCGCTGCTGTGCGCCGGCAGAGATACCGCAGAGAGCTCTCCTTTGGGTGTAAGATGTCCTTTAGGACCACAAATATGGACAATACTTGACCGACGGGCCAGCGCTGTTGAAGCTGTCGAAATCTTGCAATATTTGATTTTTCGAAAATGGCCTGTTTTGTACCTCGAAAATCAATTTTCGCTGTTATCTCTTAAACCTTAAGGAATCGAAGAAAACTCTCAAGAGCAAAGCTGTAGGTCTTGGTGAGAGGATTCGAATGACTATAAGTTTATCCATGTAGGGTGGTCACAGTGCAAGTTATGGCGGAATAAAGCTAATTTCTCCAAAACTCAAATTTTCAAGCCGCGACTTTTCTAACATGTTTTATAGGGTAAATAATGTAATTGTAGCAAATTTGAATAAATTTCAACGACAATTGCGCTTTTAAAGCCCAAAAATACACGAACTCGAACCAGCACCTTAAGTAGAATGGAACAAATGCAAGAAGCAAAAATTTTTCATTTAGCTGACATAACAAAATCACACACATGGACCTTACTCACTAACCACTTAACAAAACGAGCTGACATTTGCAGGTTTCATGTGCCAACTAAACCTAACCAACTAACTAAATCAATTGGCAAAATCTAAAGCTAACTGATTTTTGAAGGTTGCAAGCTAACAACGACTCGATATCTGAACTTTACTACTGAACTTTAATGTGTATGGTTATAGAAATAGGTGTGTGTGTAAGTGTACTGCTATGTAATTTTAATTGTCATCGCATGGATATTCAATTAGTTTGTTATGTGGCTCAAAATCTGAAGACCTACAGTACGAGGAATCTAACATAGAATGAACCTTTGCTGTGAAAAATAAGGCTTAAAATGGATATCTAAATGACAAATCTGTATCTGAAAAATCGTTGATTGATGATATTGAAATGGCTCAACAGAGAAATGTCGCACCTTTTAGGGGCAAGCTCGTTTGTTTTGCTCTGTCATACGACAGATTAACTGCAAAATAACGAACTAATGCAATTTACTGCCATGTTTCTGCTAAAGATAAGTATGAATAATAAGGTTGCAAGAAAATCCATCTAATTTACTACATCCTCAACCCTCTGATCCCACTTGCTGAACACTTCTACTGATTAATTTGCAATTTGCAATTACCGAATTGTAATAAGAAATGTTTCTTGACGTATAGCGCCAACAATACCTGAGTTGACGAATTGAGTCATCGTCACACACTCACTGAACCAGAGTTCATTTAATCAAATAATGCGGAGGCAAATCAGAATAAGCAGGAAACTTGAAAAACATTGCCTTCTGCAGAATCGTTTTAACAATGTCCCCAAGTGAGGTGAGAACTCGAGAATCTAAAACTACGAATCTGACTCCCTTAGTTGTTTATCTTCCTCTTTCCTTTAGCAAACAGTGACAACAGTATCCAATGATACCTTGACGAAGATGTGTGGGGCCCCTGTTACATAATAAACTTGTCAGGTGTTATTTACCATGTCTGGTAGAAATTAGGGCTCAGTACTGTAAAATAAATCCTATATCAAATATGGACATTTATTCAGATATCAAACTAAGAGCAACATTCCAATAGGCATCAAAGTTCGGCACATAACAGAAAAACCACAATCTCAAAATCAACTATCAAGTGGTAGAACGAACTATGACTCACGAACGACCTACCCACACGTCTCTTCACACACCAACTAACTGATCAATCACTTTATCCCTTGTGACGTGTTTGATGAGTCATAATAAGACGCGGATATCTGTCATATTCTACAAAATGCCCCGTTTTGCCGCTGCGCACCCCGGCATGGCGTGTCCACCAAATTAGTAGAATCCTAATCCCAACAGAAATGCTCCAATCTCGCGGGACCGTCAAGTGAAATCAAGGCAAGAGAATTATGGGCCGGAATCCCACAAAATTTCTGGTACAAGCCTTCCAGAATACAACGTAAAAACCCGGCATCTTTAGCTCTCTGTTGAATGGTGGGAAGATCTGAAATTAAGCTGCGAACGGTAAACAAAGCCCTCGCAGCCCCTGCTAGCTGAGGTGCGGAGGGGACGGATCATGTCAAAGTAGGACTGGAATTGGTTCGAGTCTGAAGAGTTCCTGGACGAGATAAAAGGAACGTTCTCGTTCACACAGCAAAACGCCACCTCAGCATACGACAACAAGCGGAAGGTTCGCGTCAACTCCTTTTTAGGGAGCACGGTAGAGCGAGCCCGCCGACGGACGGAGCCGGGCGGAAACGAGTCAGCCCGATCCTCTCTCGCAGGCGGCTGCCCCTCCGAAGCCTCTGCAGCAGCACCCACCGTACCCTGCTGTGCAATTATCCTCCTCCTCAGGCTGAGAAGTACTCTCCTCCCCCACCATCAATCGACTCAGGCCAATCTTCCGATTCCAGAAACTGTACGCTTTTGACTCATGGCGCAAAACGATTTTGAATCAAATTCAAGAATATAAAAATTCAAAGTGTAACAAGACAAAGCTTATGCCTCAACACCCAAAGCTCGAGACAATCTCTTTTCATGTCAAAACTAAACTATTTGAAAATTCTAGAAAAGAACGAGATAACCTGCGGGAATTGACGGATCACTGCAGTTAGAGACTCAGCGCGACCAAAGTTTCACCCCGAGGGATCAAATCCTGGAATTAGCTGTTTAGGTACTAAAACAAGAACACAATACACAATTATACTGAAAGTAAATATAGCAAATAAACGAATATAGTTCAACCTATTCAATATGAAGTGTGTTATCAGGTGGGCTCAAAACGGTATGCAGGGGAATAGAAATTGGACGTGTTATCAATAAATCTAATACATCAGAATCAGCCATACTAGTGTAATGAAGTTTCAAAGCGTCTCTTGAAGTCGGAGTCACAGTACCCGCAAGTGCAGGATAAAACAGAGAATTCCTCTCAAAATGGCGACGTTGCCCCTACAGGATCTTTAGCTATCAAAGGTGTAAATATAGCCGTAGCAGGCCAACCCAAGAGTGCAGAATACCCCTCAATCTTAAGCAATTTACAACCGTCGGCATAATGACAATGGAACCCACAAAAATCGCAATATCAGACGTCTAAGAGCCCACACCCGAGACAACGACTAAAACCAATAAAAATGAAAAGAACCTACCACATTACCAAATCACCCTAACATTCTTGACAGTGACACCCATAGGGTACCTCATGCACTAAAAGGTGCAAAAATAAATGACAAGAAGGATACGAAAATTAAACATATACTTCAATAGATATCAAAACAGAAAGTGCAAGTGCTACAAATCGGTGGCCACACGAAACAAGAAGACCTGCTCCTTTCAAAATACGTCACAGAAGGGTTATCTGTTGTCCGAGGCTAAACACGACACGGATCGGGTATATCCTTCCCATTAGTTCCCAGGTGAAATAACGAATCATACTGTACATCAAATCGCTGAAATGTGTTACTGAATACAGTATTTGGTTCAACACGCATGGGTAAGGGCAACGCAGTCAGATCCTCATGCAAACAGCATATAATCTGCTGCTCCATCTTACGCTGGTGTACATACTTCTCTTGTTCTTGCTTTTGACGAGAGTGCAAATCCGTCAGGGCTTTATACACCGACCGTTTTACATACCGTTCAGATGCAATTTTCTTTTCAGCTACGTACGTATGTGGGCGATGTTCAGGAAGAACATAAAATTTTCTGCAAGCATTAGCCATAACGAAAAGACCCTACCATTGCTCTGATCTACGCAGATAACCCCTCAAAGCCTGTAGGTTGCCAAAATTCAACAGAACCAGAAAAATCGTGCTTTCGAGACAAAAAACACGCATACTGGCCTTCGAGATGGTATCCGACAATCAGAGAAATCACTGGCAACTTAAAAATAAGTGCAACAATTATCGGCAAACATATAAGAGACCCCCCCCAGGTGGGCGTTGCGTTGAAAAGTTAGTAGACTGGACGAAACAACGGGTAACCCGTCATTCTGCTGCATACTTGGCATGGAATCTGAACGTGGGGGGGAGGCCGGGGGCGATTCCCCCTCCCCGACCACCGACTGGTCTGCCGCTCCGGGGTTAGGGTGGGGGTTGGGGGGCCCTGCAAACTTTCTCCAAAGTTTCACGTCTCGCACCTTCCATTTCTGCCATTTTAAAGTTGTCAAAATTTTCTTCCTTACCTCGAGGAAGTTCCAAAGAACAACTTTTTCGTGTAGTTTACGTGCTATACTACGTGTGATAGGTCCAGAATAATTTTGGGACATCTACTTCTGTCTCGCCACTTTTGTCGGGTATAAATCTCTGATGCTAAGTTCACGAAAAGTCTGACGCAGAATTGCAAGTCCTCGTCGGAGGTATGTGATACTTGTTACCTAGTAAAGTGGTCTGGGCCCTGTTTTATAAAAATAGGAGTTTAGGAGTCTAGGAGTCCTAGTTAGGAGACCTAGGAACTAGGAGTGATAAATTTTATCCAAATTCTGGATTAGGAGTTAGGAGCTCCTAAAATTGAAAACGACTAAATTAGGAGTGTAAAAAATTTTAGGAGTCCTAGCCAATTTGTCCTATAAAGCACTTCTAACAAAATGCAGACGCCTAGCTCCTAGTTGGGAGTGAAAATGTAACACATGCATATGCATGAATAATATAAAGTGCTGAAAGCCATATAACTTTACACATCAATTCCCACTATTGTTCGCCCATTGCGGCAGTCAGACGCTTAGTGTGTCGAGTTTCACAATAACGGCCCATGTCAAGATAAAAGTTAGAACCCCCAGAACCCCCATCAGAAAAAAGGTTCTCAAATTTTTTCATACGTTTTGTATCCATGACTTTGATTTTTGTATGACTACGTTGCGGATCCTTTCCTTCAACAGGCACTTTAGCAGACATGATATGTTTATAATAAGTATATATGTATTCAGTACTCAGTCATCAAATTTGTAGCATATAGCCGAGGTGTACTTGGGGGAAGAGTCCTCCTGGCTTTTATCATAAAATTAGACTGAAAATTGCGTGCATGCTACATCTAATATCCATGTTACGGACCATGTGTATAATTGCCCCATATGCATATGGGGCAAGAGATTTTGCCCCATATGCATATGGGACAAGTTCTTTGCCCCATATGCATATGGGGCAAAAATTTCTGTCCCATATGCATATGGGACAATGTCTTTGCCCCATATGCATATGGGGCAAAAATTTCTGTCCCATATGCATATGGGACAATGTCTTTGCCCCATGTGTACATGGGCCAAAGGTCTTTTGCCCCATATGGAAATGGAACAGAAATATGTCTTTTCTTCACGATTTTAAGTATTTGCAAACAAATATATTTTGTATCAGCTTGAGAAATGATCTGTGACTTGCTTATACTCGTATATTATAATTATAATCACTCAATCACTCGTTAGAAACACAATGGCTTCCGCCGCTGCTCCGTCAAAGGAGGTGGATCGGACACGCACAAGCGGATCAACCATGGCGATGAAAAGAAAACATTTCACGAGATTAGAACTCGCTACTCTAATGTGACTCGGCGCCATGTGCACTTGTACGTGAACATGTGCTCCGAGTGCGCCCTGAAGAGGAAACGAATCCTCCCAAGGGGCCTAGTAATCAAGCAGATTCGAACTCATACTGTGCTTTCACGAGGTCAGGTGGATCTTATTGATTTCTCGTCAATTCCTGACAAAGACTACAAGTACATACTGACTTATATTGACCATTTTAGTAAGTTCGTGCAACTGAAGGCACTGAAATCTAAAACTGCCGAAGAAGTTGCCAAAAACTTACTTAAGAACTTTTTGTTATTTGGAGCTCCATGCATCCTTCATTCCGACAACGGCAGGGAGTTTAAAAACGGAATCGTCGTCAATGAATTAAAGACTATGTGGCCTGGAATAAAGATAGTAAACGGAAGACCACGTTATCCTCAAAGTCAAGGAGCGGTTGAGAAAGTCAACGACAATGTCAAAACGAAGTTATGTATCTGGATGAGAGAGAACCAGACAAAACGGTGGAAGTACGGACTTTATTTTGTGCAGTTCCAAATAAATACCAGCTTTCATGAAACAATAAAGACAACGCCATATGAGTGCATGTTCGGGCAAAAGCCTCAACTTTTGGCAGCAAGCGATGGTGCATCTGCGACATCTGAAAGTTCAGAAGCCACTGAAAGCAGTCATTCTCAGCCTGAGGAAGACGACAATACTGACGAAGCCTACGATACCATTCGTGCTGAGGTTGAACTGCAGCGCAAAGCATCTAGAAGGATGGCCGACGATGGTCAGGAAGCGCAGAGTGTGAGAATGAGAAAGCGTTCAAGAGTAGACCTTCAGAGATTGCCACCAGGAACCAATGCTCGGATTTCGATTCCGGATGTCGATCGTGGCCGAACTGACAGAAGAAACTTGTTGGTGGTAGTTATCAAAGAACAACAGGCTGACTGTTATAAAGTCGGCTGCAAACATGGCGTGTTAAATCGACTATATCCTAGAAATGAGTTAGAGTCTCTCGATCGAAACGACCTGGATCTAGATGCTGTTCCGGAAAAGAATCTGTCCCTGCGTGAGGCTGTCGCCTTAGAAACCGGTGGACAAGGCGTGCAGCGATGCAATTGTCGAACGGGGTGTAAGGACGGAAGGTGCGCATGTCTGAAGAAAAATCAAGGATGTGGAAGTGCATGCCATGGAGGAACTAGTTGCTCAAACAAAGAATAAAACTTAGAATAAATCGAACCCCCAAAACACTATTGGTTTTCACATTTTTTACGATTGAAAATTATTACCATTTTCTCTATTGAAAATTAAATCTGAAGAATGTTTTTATAAGTATATATCTGTAACAAAAACTTTTAGTCAAATTAGGTTGTACCTAACTTAAATTCTTATCGAAAAGACCCCAAAGACAAAAGATTTGTTCCATTTCCATATGGGGCAAAAGACCTGTGGCCGATGTACACATGGGGCAAAGACATTGTCCCATATGCATATGGGACAGAAATTTTTGCCCCATATGCATATGGGGCAAAGAACTTGTCCCATATGCATATGGGGCAAAATCTCTTGCCCCATATGCATATGGGGCAATTATACACATGGTCCGTAACATCCACAATATGGGTATCAATCGAAAGCTGACGACAAGAAGAACAAGTTCGTCCTAGATTTAAGTCCAGACAACGCACACACTTTTGGTGTACCCGGACTCGAGAACCCTCAGAACCTCCAGCAAACACTTAAAAACTTAAAAACTATATAGTAGATGATCAAATCTCTTGAAAAACTATTAGAACCTCAAGAACCCCCATCAAAAATTTGAAACTGAATATGTGTAGTTACGGATCAAATCTCTTCGAAAAGTTAACAACCCCCAAGAAACCCCAGAACCCCCATCAAAAAATGAAATTAACATAGTTATAGATCAAATCTCTACAAAAAATTAAGAACCCCTAGAACCCCAAGAACCCCCATGAAAATAAAAGCCCTAAGAAAAACAAGTGGTAGATCAGAAGGCATCAAAAGGTGACTTTTATCTTGACATGGGCCGCCATAACAAACAGGTCCCTTTTTCACTGTTAGGTATTCATTAATATAATATTTTTATTAATATATATTTATATAAATTTTAAGTCTTTAGATTTAGTAATGACATGTTTAAGGTGCTGCTTCGGGTGTTTGCAGGAAATTTTGAAGACTGTAATTTGATCAATTCTCTGAAATTCATTGCTACAATTTACATCATTTAGCCTAGGAAAAATTTTAGAATGATCGCGGTGTGAAATTTTGAGTTTTGGACAAATTAGCATTAATCCATTGTAAGCATTAACTCACAGTGGCCGCCCTACACGGACAAACTTATAGTCATTGGACTCCTCTCGCCAAGACCTCCAACTTTGCTCTTGATTGTTTTTGTCGATTCCTTACGGGTTAAGAGATAACAAGGAAAATTGATTTTCGAGGTCCAAAACTGACCATTTTTTGAAAAATCAAACATTGTAAGATTTCAACAGCTTCAACAGCGCTGGTCCGCCGGTCAAGTATTGCCCATATTTTTAATCCTAAAGGTTCAAAACCGACCATTTTTTGAAAAATCAAATATTGCAAGATTTCAACAGCTTCAACAGCCTGATCCTTCAGTCAAGTACTGTCCATATTTTTAATCCTAAAGGACATGTTATGCCCAACGAAGAGCTCTCTGCGGCATCTCTGTCTACGCCCAGCAACGAAAATGCGAAATTTTGAAAATAGCAACCAGATTGCCTTGAAAACCGATTTCTCCCAATTGTTCAATTTCAACATTTTCAGAAAAAAGAGGCCTCGGGAAGATGGTTCTCTTGAAGCCTGAAATGGGCGCTTTTCTTTAACTTTTCTACTCTTCGAGAAATCCATGTTCAATTTTTACATATGTTTTGAAATTGGCCATAGATAAAATATTGGCCAGTAAAATATTGAACAAGAGAAAATTCTACAGATGTTTCCACATTTAAAATATCTATTAAATTTCCTCAAAATTTATAAAATAGGAAAATACTTACAGGTATTTTAGACCAAAACAGGAAAAATAGAAATAATTTGAAAAGTATAGGAAAAAATAGGAAAAATAAGAATAGGAGGCGTCCTGCCATTTGGTTTGGTTTTTCGATTGGTTTTTCAGAAGTTCGGTTTTTCGATTCGCAAGGAGGGACCAAGGGAAACCCTTTTTTCTTTGATTTTGCTGAAAAGTTGCATATAGTTGGTTTTTCAGGATCTGAATACGAATCTGAAGTCCGTATATCGATTTCAGTATAAGTTGAAATTGTAAGCTTAGGGTTTATACCGAGCTGAATCGACAAACACTTAATATTCGTGTTCTTCGTATACACAAGATCGGAGTCTAAGTTGAAGAATTTTTGGCAACTACACAAAAATTTGTAATAGAAATTTAAATTTGAGTTTTAAGTTTAAGTTTAAATAGATTAATTTGGTATCAGTAGCATCTAAATTATTATTTAGTTAAGTTTTTGACACCTTATTCCAATGTTTAAATGTATTTGTTAAATATCAGCAACCCCGAAAGGTTGAAATCAGGGTAATAAATTAGTCTCAACGTCCGGGGGTGTGGCTCAGTGGTAGTGCGCTCTACTCAAGATCCAAATCTCGGTGGTTTGATCTCCGCCCTGGACACTTTTCTTCAATTCTTTCAATTGGATAATTGGATTGGTTATGGTGATCCTCGTGGTGCTAAGGGTTATAGTTGATATTGTTTAATATGGTTCTTATGTGATTTGGTTATAAAGGCTCCCGGCTTTGAAGAAGAATGAAATATGATATGGCCTCGGGTTAGGAGGCAGCCGGAGAGCCGCCCTTAGACCACAATAGTGCTTTGATTTGAGGACCCGACCTGCAATTCCTGAAGGGGAGTATGTTTAATATCAGCAACCCCGAAAGGTTAAAATCAGTGTAATAAACTAGTCTCAACGTCCATGGGTGTGGCTCAGTGGTAGTGCGCACTACTCAAGATCCAAAGCTCGGTGGTGCGATCCCCGCCCTGGACACTTTTCTTCATTTCTTTCAATCCTGATTTCAACCTTTCACATATTAAAATTAATTTAATGTCGTAAAGGATGAAAATTATTTAAAATTAGTAGAAAGTGAAACGAAAAAAGTAGAATTTTGCTGTTTTGGGAATCAAGACTAGTTAGTGCGAAGTCTCAATTACGTTAAATTAAATTTAAGTAAACTGAACTATTTTATATGTAGATTGTCATTTGTAGTAGAAGACTATTGCAATCATTTTTGCAAAGATAAAGCAAGCACACGAGGTTCAATAAATGATTTCCTAGATGAGCTCCTACATATCTAAGCAGTGTCTAGGAGCCTTCAAAGACTCCTAGAATTTTCAGGAGTAAAACTTGAGTTTTGCCCCTAAATGTTTGCTTTTATTGGACAAATGGTCCTAAAACACTTATATGTACTGGGGCCTGTCCTATAAAGCATTCCTAGCTCCTAAAATGGCTTGGAGTCCTAGAAATTGGCCTCATAATTGACTATTTTGTCCTATAATGGTAGGAGTTAGAAATTAGGAGTTAGGAGTCGTACTAGGAGTAAAAACTGGCTAAAAATCCAATTTTGTCCTATAAAACTTGGAGTGAATACTCCTAACTTCTTGGAAGTTTTGTTCCTAGTAGGAGTGTTTTTAGGACCATTTGTCCTATAAAAGCAAAGCATTAGGAGCAAAACTTGAATCTGCTTTATCTTCACAAAAATGACGGAAAAATGTTCCCTCAGTACTAGTAACTTTAAAATAATACTTTCTAGTCATTTTTAATTGATCCTTATTTGAGTACCAATTCAATTTCACCAAGTCTAAAAGTGTTTGGAAAGTTATGAATTCGCTCTTTACTTGGTCTAGGTTTTTGTTCCAAAACGATATGTTTTTCTTGTTTGATTTTATAAACATCAAAATTTTTAAATTTTAAAGGTTTTTATGCAATTCAAAATTTTTTCAGTTTTACAACTTCAGCAATCGTTCACTACGTATTTCTAGAGTGGTCAAGAGTCTTTAGTTTTTTTAATTTTCCAAACCTTATTTCCTTTGATTTCAGATTCTTGGTTTACATTCAAAAAGTTTCTGCAACTCAACCAAAGGGCGTAATGTTCACACCGCTGAAATTGGATCGTCATGGGTTGTAAAAACTCAACATGTCCGTTCCGTTTCCGTTCTCATAAGAATTTACCAATTATATACCGACGGTTACATCTACTGTCATATTTAAGAAATTTCTATAATTTAGATTCTAGCTTGACTTGGTGATCGCAATTACAAAAATTTAAAATAAAATTTAAAATTTGAAAATGAAACATTTCTTTAGCTGAATTTCGAAAAGGCGGATAGCCGAACGTTCCGATTTTCGGATTTCCGTTATTTCAGTTGAAAATAGGTGGACATCCGAATATAAGCATGTTAAATATCAGCGTTTCATGTGAACGCCGAAAGCATGAAAGCAGCGGAATAAACTAGCCTCCACGTCCGGGGACGGGGCCCAGTGGTAGAGCGTTCTACTCAAGATCCAAAGCTCGGCAGTTCGATCCTTGCCCTGGACACTTTTCTTCCAATCTTTCAATCCTGATTTCTGACGCTGATATTTAACACTAACACTGACACATTGATACTGTCACTTCAACAAACATTAACTTTAATATAACACCTGACACTGATATTTAACAAAGAAATAGTGTCTTTCCTATTTTACCCCCTCCAGTGCAAAACTTTTTCAAAATTTGACCAATCGAGTTAAAATTTGGTATGAGTATTGCCGGATATCAGAAAAATTTGAATCAAAGCTCAATAATGTTCATGCTGCTACTAATTTTTATACTTTTGAAAGAATTGTCAAAAGTCAAATTACAAAATCCAATTTTGGCATTCCACTATCAAAGCTGATCCAGTCCCAAGTAATCCCACCATCCCATATGGGACGAGATCTGAATCTCATCCCATCCCATGGATTCCCATGCCATTCGTCAACACTGATAACTAAAGGGCTTTCTGGTTAGCGCACCACCTTTCACTTACATTCTATTATTCATTTACATTACTTTACATTATTTGCAGTTATATATTGTTTGTGATTCCACCCCTAATATTTAAAAATTACATTTAACATTACAATACATTTATAACATTAAAGAATTCTTCATAATCGTTTATAACTTCAAGAGTGTATAATAGATAAGAGTATGACACTCTTACACTAGCATGAACAAATCATGCTAGGTATGCTCGGTGCGTTAACTCGGGACCCCCCTCCCCGGAACTTCCGGGGAGGGGGTCCCACTTTGCACTATCTACACGCATTTCATATAAGCGTGTGTCTGCTCACTGATTGGCCCATTAGCCTAAGGCTTACTGTAGGTCTGTAGGTAATTTATTACAACCTACAGTAAGCTTTAGGCTAATGGGCCAATCAGCGAGCAGACACACGCTTATATGAAAGCGTGTACATAGTGCAAAGTGGGACCCCCCCGGAAGTTCCGGGTGGGGTCCCGAGTTAACGCACCGTGCATACCTAGCATGATTTGTTCATGCTAGTGTAAGAGTGTCATACTCTTATCTATTATACACTCTTGATAACTTTAATAGTTTTCCTACACAGCACTATATTTATCAATCCTTCGTGATAATTTTAGAACAATCGCTGCAACAGTACAAGAACGTGGAAGTTCGTTTAACTTCTAACCATAGGATAACGTGGGGGGGGAATGGGGGGGGGTGCAAACCCCCCCCAGACCGACAAAAAACGGGTAGACCCCCTCAGCAAAAAGGAAAAAAGGGCAGACCCTCTCGTCCAGAAAGGAAAAAAAGGGTAGACCCCTCAGCGATTTTTACCAAAAATAGGTAATTTTTTAGCAAATTTTAGAGATTTTTTCAAAAAATTCTTAAAAATCGCTAAAAATTGTAATTTTTCACTAATTTTTTGTCAAAAACGTTAAAAATTCTCAATTTTTACTTATTTCGGGGCAGACCCCCATAAAATTTTGGATTTTTTCAGGGGTAGACCCTTCGCCGAGGTCGGGGTAGACCCCCCCCAGAATCGGACCCCGTGTTAATGTATGCTTCTAACTGTAGGAGTAAGGAGACTGCTTTTTTTAGGAGTGTTTTATAGGACAAGTTGGCTAGGAGTCCTAAAATTTTGCTTACTCCTTAGCTAGGAGTTCCCGATTTTAGTAGCTCCTAACTTCTAAAATCGAAATTGAAAAAATTTCTCCCTTTCTAACTCCTACTCCTCCTAGCTAGGACTCCCAGACTCCTAAACTCATAGTTTTATAAAACAGGCCCCAGAACTTCCAAGAAGTTAGGGGTATTCTCTACTATTTTATAGGACAAAATTGGAATTCTACTCCCAGTAGGACACCTAACTCCTGATTTCCAACTCCTACCTTTATTGGACAAAATAGTCGATTAGGAGTCCAATTTCTAGGACTCCCAGCCAGTTTAGGAGCTAGGAGTGCTTTCTAAGACAGGCCCCGGTGTTGCTTATAGTTTAGTCTGATAGAAATTAGGGCTCGCTCAATACTATAAAATTAATCATATATCAAATGCGGACATTTATTCAGATATCAAAATTGGAGCAACATTCCAATAGTCATCAATGTTCGGCACCTAACAGATAAACCACAATCTCAAAATCAACTATCGAAATGACAGAAGGAACTACGACTCCACGAACGACCTACCCACACGTCTGTTCACACACCAACTAACTGATCAATCACATTATCACTTGTGACGTGTTTGATGAGTCATAATGAGCCAAGAAAGCAGCTAATCATAATTTTATCTTTATCATTCATGAAATGTTACATTGTTACATTTTGGTTCGAGCTCAACCGTCCTAGGCTTAGCACACGGATATCTTTCATATTCTGCAACAGCAACTTCCAGCATCAACGCTGTCACAGACTTAGCTACGGTAAATCTTGGGTTTTGAATAGGGCACATTGGTGGCTAACCTTAGTATTGGGCTGATGTGCACTATCACCTTTCAGTTTTATTCGTATGATTAATCAGAGTTTCCGTCACACATCCCTTATGTATTTGTAGAATTTTGAAAAATTAGAGTATCTTGCTGGTAGTGGGGAAAATTTCCAATTTGATCTCAGATAATTTATCACTTCTTGATCTCAGTTTGCCTTTATTTGTGTGAAGCCAAGTTTTAAAATTTCAACAAGGTAAATTAATAATAAATCCTTATTTTGACAGAAGCAATGAGGCAAAGGTGCCTATACCTTTAGCTGTGCTATGGCCGGGACATAATTTTAATCAAAATGATTCATTCACATAGTTTGAGCAGGGCTTTTATTGGTTCATACCTAAGCAGCTACACCTGAAACTCTAAAATACTTGATATTTTTTGTTTCAGGATGATGTCTGTGATACCAGAAGGTATGGGCATCGACAAAGGTCCCCTGTGTCAATATAGTCAACAGTTAAACATCGCGTCAGACTAAAGCTCAAGTTTTATATTCACGAGGAGTCACCCTATCCAACTATTCTGTGTCAGTGATTGCCTTCTCATATATTCCATTTAACCTCCGTTAGCGCAGTATTTTCGTGCTGCTGCGCCATAAAGTGGAGGATCATGTCAAGTCTAGAGCTTGAGAAAAATAAGCTCTAGCACCCAATTTCCGCTATCCCCCCCGTTGACAATTCACCGAAATCCATGGGATGGCTGCAGTGGGCTTATTGCATAGGCAGCAATAGGCACATCGCCGGCCTTGTTAAACGCCTCGGTTTAATTGCGAAGGCAATTAGTCGGTGTCAGCTTCCTCCCCAGTCAAAAATCAAATTCGTGCCATACTGACACCATTCCTAACCGGCGTGCGCCAACTGGAGTGGGGCGAACTAAAAATATATTCCATTTCTGCAGCCTCGATTTAGTCATTTTGCCTTCTCAGTGGGGTTTCAGTTATCAAGCTTCCAGTTTGAGCAGTTAGACGATAGAACATACCCCGTCCTCGTTTGATTTGATTTGAACAACGAATCAGATTGCAGAAATAGGTTACTGTTTAGGAAAGACTGAAATATATAGTACAGTAGTACAGTACATTTACAGTACATATTATATGTAGATAATTATAGTTCAGTTATTCTACACTATTGGTGAAATGTTTAAGACAGGACGAACTTATATGTCATATCCAATTAGCCGCTGTTTTATGGGTCTGTCACGTTAAACTCCACCGCGAGTGCAGAAGGTTTCCGGAAAGTTGGCGAAAAAGACTCGAAAGTTTGGCATTTGTTTAGAAATATGTCTCGAAAGTTGGAACCTTTGCCAAAAATTTGTCTAGAAATATTTATGCAAGCATTTTATTCAGTCAAAGAATAAGCACCAGCTCTATAACCTACTGAGAACGTTTCAGGTTTAAGATATTCTTTTGGTAATGCTCAAAAATATTTTATGTAATACTTATCAGTAATCTATCAACAAAGAATACTATTCTGTTTGTTTTTTGTCTTCAGCGTTTTTTAGTCGACGGTTCAGAACAGCACTACAGTTCAGACAAGATATTCCTCAGTTTATTTCAAGTTGCTACACTTTAGTATATATTTCGCAATAATTGCATTGATAGCACTAGTCTAATCAAAACACATAATGATATTCACTTTAGACGGAACAATCAATATTTAACAGGAATTAACTGAATAATGCATTCACGTAATTAATTCTGGAGCAGATGCAACTCTAAAAGTCGACTTAGAGGAAACATGAGCCTACAAGTTTGTGCACGCTAAAGAGGAGCCGATTGAGCTCTGGAAACACTTTGGGTTTAATGAGATCGCGATTTTTGGTGTAATTTTGAAAGGAGAGCTCAAGGGCTGAATTTATGTGCCTATGTGGAGCTTCCAAGCTACACTTGCGCACCTAAAAATATGCAACCGTATGGATTGCTGACAGCTGATAACTGCAAAAAGTCTGTGAATCCCACCGTTTATATAGCTTCTGACCTAATTTGCATAAACGAACTTCGGCAAAAAGTCTCCTATACTAGGCCTGTGTTTAAGAGGGCTTCCATTAGCTGCAACTTAGAAAACTCATTCTAAAAACAAGCAAAAGTTGTGTGCAAAAGGGTTGTTGTAAGTTATGGAGCTTAACTTTTCAAAAGTAAGTTGTATTGGCTAAGCAATCAGTGCATTTATTGGCTGTGGTTTGCCTGATTTACTGTACATTTATTAGGCAATAGCCAGGTGCCAACTGCCAAGTTTCCAAATATGGCCGCAGTGGTTTCAAAATGAAAGCGAAATGACAAATTAGAAAGAAATTAGGGAATTTAAACATAGCTTGCGTGCTTTAACAGAGATTCATTATGCCTGTGTACATACATTTGTTCCCTTTAATTTGTCTGTTCAGTTGCCGCACTAACCTGCTATATTCGTAGTAGGCTAATTCTAACTTAACAGGTTAAAAGTGAAAATTATATAATAGCATGATTGCATGTTGTCCTGATTCCGCAATCCAAATTCCAGTCCACAACCGGATATATGTAGGTATGTATATACAGTATAGTATATTGTGTTGTAGTAAACCCCTGATATTGAGAACATGATCACTTCAGCTAGCCACAGATTTTCACTGTAAAAGAGACAGAGATGCATGTACACCATAATGTAGAATAGCTTGCCACGCTGAGTGCGTAGCCGGAACAAGAGCAATTTCATTTCGTACATTCATGCACCAGTAGAACACTGCGTTTTATGTATACGTTCCTGAAACAGATGAAATAAAAAAATACTACTTTGTCGGAAATTGTAAGTTTTTTCTGGTGATTTGAATATAAACAGCAGTAGTGATGAGTGTTTAGCAACGTTCTTTAGCTGTGTGAGCAATCTGGCTCAGTTTTGAAATCAGCTAGTGACCGCCATGCATTATGGCCACTGTGTACTGTACAATTCCTTAACGGTTGAGTTCTACAGATAGCTCCTGAGGAAAAGTTGGAATCATGTTTAGTCTTCATACAAAAACTTTTCAAGCATGGCTACTTTGAATTCTTCATTATAATACGCGAGTGAGAGCACCGTTGGCAGGTCCACAACGTAGGAAAAGTTAAGAATGTTATCTGAGAGAATGAGCCACCTTTTGGAAGAAACGATAGTGTTTTTAAATGCACATGCATTAATATTGTTTTGTTTGCAGTAAGAAAGATAAAGTTTATAGAGCAGTCATAGCAAACATGTATTTTGTTATACTCAAATGAAAGAATTGAGTGTTTCTTTGATGGATCTGGCAGCAAACTTGGCAGCTCTTTTGATTGTAGTAAATGTTGCTACAGACATGGCTATAAATCCTACCCAACCACACAGCAGACTGAAATAGAGGAAACCACTTGGGATACAAACGAGGTAAACACTTCCAAAAGTTCGCAGCCTTTATTGTGCCTGTGCAGCTCCATGCTGAGAAGACAGAACGAGCATATGCAACTCAACAAAATAGCCTGTTGTAGTAATGAAACCAGTGCAGTAAAGATTAGCTTTATAGGAGATAGCGAAAGTAGATTGTTTCCAATACCAAACAAATGCAACAATAGTGAAGACAACGATCCAAACCAAGTTAAAACATAGATAAACGTAGGATTGTGTTAAGTGACCCCAAACCATAATGTGACTCCCCGGCATGAATAAACAGTCCTTCTTATTTCTGGCATCGGCAGGTATGCAAAGTCCAGCCTTAAAGATACAGAGAGATCAGCCAATGTCAGAGCAGGCCAACAGGGCTCTTCTATTCAGACCAACAAGAACGTCTCCATTAATTGTGTCCTAAAAATACAAAACGGTTGTCCAAAGCTTACTATTAGGAATGGATTAATCAGAGTAAGATGTACAGCTATTTGAATGACTAGTTCTGTTCTTCAAACGGGGCAGAGAAGAATTGAGGACAGTATATTAGATGCTCACTTTTTACAGCTTCCTGCTGCAAAATACTAAGCAATATAATCACTTTCAAAATTTTGAATAATTCCCCTTTCTGGGTCTAATAAGTTTAAGAATTACTGCTTCGATTCTCTAGCATTTACGTGTTAAGCAATCCCTTGTTTTTGTTCACCTTCTTGATTTTTGGAATCTTATAATTTTTCGCAGATAATTTTCTTTATTCTTTTGCCAGGGTAATTTTCTAGTAGATCCCACCCAGAAGCAAACTTCCCCGCCAGACACTGTTGCTTGTTTATCTGAAATCGCCAAAACTTTTGCTCTTAAGTGGCAATTAAGTATGCCTTGTTAAAAACAAAATTTTACTCTATTAATATAGTCGTTAAATAATTAATTGATATAATAGTAT
>JASAND010026886.1:0-18928 GCA_030248195.1 Trissonchulus latispiculum
TCCGACTAAGACGGATAGTGAACCAGAGGTTCTTTCAGGAGATTCGGTACCACTAGCTGGTCCAAGTCGTGAACTCGACACCGAATCCGAACGGGAGGAAAGAGTGAGACCCGAATTCGTCTCGGCTGAAACCGGTCGACCGCAGCGGAAAAGTATCACGTCTGCTCATTTTGGCGAAGTTTTCGAACGAGCTGTCCGTGATAGCTCTAACGTTTCACTGAATCCAAAGTCCTGGAGCAGATTGCAAGATCTGCAGCAGGAGGATCTGTTACTGGGGGAAGTAATCAAGTATAAGCAGACCCATGAGTTGCCCAGTAATTTTAACCGGGCCGTGCGCATTGCTGCTCTGGCCGAAAACTGCGATCTCCGGGAGGGTGTACTGGTACATCTTGAGAGAGTTAGGAATACTACTTTGGAAGTTTTGGCCGTGCCTGAAGCGTTACGCGAAGAGGCATTAGCCGCATGTCACGATAGCCGCTACGCCGCTCATGGGGGACAGAATAAAACTTTCTATAGGCTTTCGGAACATTTTTGGTGGCCCGGCATGCGTTCAGACGTGAAGCATTGGATACAGTCTTGCCCGCGCTGTCAGAAGCGAAAAGGACCCCCGCGCAACCCGCGAGCTCTACTGCGACACCCCCCGCCTGCACTCGAACCTTTCGAAAGAGTACACTGCGATTTGATGGACATTTCTAAAGCCTCCAAAAGTGGTATGAAACACGTCCTCAGTTTTATTGACGCATTTTCCAAGTATGTTATTGCAATTCCTATCAAAAATAAGAAGGCCTACACTGTAGCTCAAACCTTTCTGGAATTCGTCATCTTGCAGTATGGTTCACCAAAAAGTTTGATTTCTGATCAAGGAAAGGAATTCGTAGCCGACCTTAACAAGGAAATTTGCTCCCTAGTTCAGACGCGCAAACTTGAAACCACGCGATATCACCCAGCCGCGAACGGGCAAATTGAACGTTGGCATCGCACCTTACTGGACATGCTTGCCACCGTTTCGGAAAACCATCTCGAGTGGGATAACATGGTTCCTTTCTGTCAATTTGCGTATAACACTTCCATTAATGCTACTACTGGGGAAACCCCACATTACTTGTTGCACGCCTGGGACCCTGTCCTCCCTAGCGCGACTAACGTGGCGATTCCCACGGATCGCAAATATTCCGGATTCGATTATGTACGAGAGGCTACAGAAGCCATACAACTGGCCTGGTCTCTAGCCCGCGAGAAAGCTGCTGCTGCCAGAAGCGTGCAGGACGAGCAGTACAATAAGCGAGCCGTGGAGCCTAATTATCAAATTGGGGATCTGGTCATGATTAAGGCCTCGAACGTAGCAAAGCGAGATCAGGTTTACAAACTTTTAGACAAACATATTGGGCCGTACCGAATCGAGAAAATTTTTGGGTGTGTGGCTACCGTCTACCCGGCCGGCAATCGTCGGGCCAAGCGCCTCAATGTGCAATTTAACAACATGAAACCGTGCGTAGAGCCTCGTGTCATTACCGCGCCGATTCACGAGCACGATGAGGACAAAGTCTCTTCTGAACACTCGGAACCTGAGGTTCCAATGCGAGCCCTACCTCCACCTCCACGGCCGGAGGATAAGAAACCTGTCGAGGCAAAAAGGGAGACCGTTGAAGCGCCAAAGTCGTTACCGCCGGTGGCACCTACTGCCCGAAGGCGTAGTCTGCGACAAGCTGCCGCAGAATATAAAAACAAGCCGACTGAGGGAAGAGTAACCCCGGAACCTCCCCCCGCCCGCAAACCGTTGTCACCCAAGCAGCCGAAGGGAAAAGGGTCTGTTCTCAGAACTGGCGACTCTAGTTCCGAGACCGAGGCTAGTGATGCTCCCCAATATCTGTCAGATGAGCCGCTATCGCCAGAAAAGGATTTGCTCTACTACAATAGGAGAAAGTTCTTCAACCCCATTGACGATAGGTGGCAACAGAGAATTGCCGCACTCCGTGGATTTAGGGTTCGACACAAACTGCCTGTGCTCATGCAACATATGCCCCTTTATGAGCCTTACGAAGTATTAGACGTTTTGGGAGATGGCAATTGCTATTATCGCGCCCTTTCACTTGCCCTAACAGGGTTAGAGGATTCCTGGTCCGATATCAGAAATGAACTTTACGAATTTTTAGCAACTTACGAACACCGAAAACGTTTCCAAAATATGTTTCCTCAAATGGCCGAGGTTAAGAAAAGGGTGAAAAAGACCGCCGAATTTGCTACTGACGATGAGTTGTTTTTGGCTGCGGCCTGGTTACAAACTCCTATTATGTCTTATTCAAAATTCGGCCCAGAATGGGCTTGGCAACTTTTCACACCTGAGGCATTACTAGGCAAAGATATCGAATATGAGCGATGTATCCTTTACCTGTATAACGTCAATAGCGATCATTTCATGGTTGTTCTGTCGGTAAGAGAGCCAAATCATGGCAAATGGCCTACCGGTAAACCACCAAAAGTACTGTATCGAGAACTGACCAGTGATTCAAACCAATCTTCGCCTGACGCGGAGAACAAACCCACTCGGTCCGCAAAGGACCCTGACGTGCGTAAGATTTTCTCTACGAGTCCACTTTTTGCAGGACCTTCACCTTTGTTTAAGAACCCGTTTCGCGCGTCTCAACGCCTAACGCGTTCTGCCAGTCCCTCCAGGGACTAACCGCCGTCTGAGCAACACTCTTGGACGTTAAACAAATTTGTGATTTGTAAAATAGTTAAACTTGTAAAGTTTTGTAAAAAGAATTTTAAATCGAGCTTTGTACGAATGATAATTTTCGGAAATTTCGTGCTTTGCACGCTAAAATTGTATAGCCTTCAAACTGTTATAAACTTGTTGGGTCTGAGTATCTCTCTGTGGCGAATGTTATATTTGTAATTGTATGTATGTTAGAGGTCTCGGTTGTAACATCTATGCCGATGATCTAGATTGTGATAGTGAATTGAAACTGCTCCATGATGGGCATTGTACCTCGGTAGTTTACATCTACACCGCAGGTTATGTAGTGATTTATGTGAGTGCCGACCGCTCCATGTTGGGCACAGTACCTCGGATTCACCATCTTCCCGACGGTATAGGCACGCATTCGCAGAGATACCTAGGTCTCGGGCATTACGCCCATTAGAAGCGCTCGGGTAGCAGCTACCGACTGTGGCTTCAGAAACAAACGCTGCTAAAACTTACCAAAAAATAGACACAAAACTACGTAGAAAATACTAAAAAATATGGATATAGTTGTTCTAACAATATAGTAACTGTATAGCTACGAATACTTAATGTAATATTTTCTGTATAGAGAGATTATATTGAAAAAGCATACAAACTTCCTAGAAAAAGCAACATTCGATAAATAAAACCATAAAAAGCAATATAAACTTGAAAATCAAAAAATAAAAAACAAACTATTTTTCTTTTACTTATTCTTGTTATGCAATGATTTGTAGATAATATTTGTGCAATGTTATGCAATGATACTAACTTTATGTTGATGCAATGTTTTATTTTACTTTTGTTTGCCTCGTTTACCTAGATATATTGTTATGTTCTTTGTTACCTAACCCTGTTTCTGTTGCATGCTCTAATCTTAGCTAGGATATTTGTGGGGAAATAAGCAGAGAATTTTAATGATGCGCGTTTAAAAGTTACAATGGTTTCCTAAAGAACTGTTCACATTTTTGTAGAGAAGTGAATCGAAAAGGCTATGGCACCAAAGTTGATTATTGAACACTCTGAGACTGCTGAAAAGTTGGAAGGAGAAAATGAGCTAGAATTGCCTGTTGTGTTGCATTGCCCTGTTGAAATGCGTGGTCCGTATCGTGATCCCAACTCTCTGCCGGATGGGTTGAAAATGTTGCCCGGCACTGTAGATGTCTATACTGATCCCCGTATGTCGCATCTTTTTGAGGTTAACACGCGAGTCCATCTAAAAAGTCCTAATTTAGCCCAGATCTGTATTTTTCTTTGCGTTGAGTGTTGGTGGCGTACTAGTTTAAACTTTTTCGGTGTCCCCATTACTGTTTTTCCGGTGCATGACGAAATTCGCTTGTCCCGTGATCCACACAAACTGCGTTTACGTCGTTTAATTTCATCTTCTGGAGGTGGGATTTTCCGTTGCCCCAATATTCGTTGTCAGTCCCCTTATGTTGTTATTTTGCATGAATCAGAAGGTTGGTCTTACACCAACGGTTTGCAGTTTTTGTGTGAAGAAGCACGTTTGTTGCTTGTCCATGTTCCCTTAGTTTTGCATGATCTTTTGCCTGCTGATGTTCTTGATTTTCGCATGCGCATGCCCGATGAGTTTCCTTTGTACCATCCTAACATTCTGTAATTCTTGTTAACTATATCTACAATAACTTCTGTAGGGTTAGTACTTGTCCGAATAACAATCTTACCGCCCCTCATTCCCAAGTTCTCAGTCTAAACTCTTAGGTAGTGATAACAGTAACGTAGACCCTAAGCTCTTAGTCTAGAGTAGTCCTAATCTGTCTTACCCGCTGAGTTCTGATTCATGAAAGTAAGCTCATTCTATACCTTTGTCCTTTTGTTACAGTATCATGTCTGCCCGTGCTTCCACTTGGGTTGTCCGTCATTTCTGTTCTGAGTCTACCAGTTCCGAGTCCTCTGATCCTGATGACCAGCTTGATCCCCTTGTTCTGAGTTCCTCTGACCGATCTGTTTCTTCTGTCTCTCCAGTGCCCCGCGTCGTCCTTCAGTTCCTGTTCCATGTGCCCGGCCCGGATGGCCGATGGTGTCTGACGGAAGCCCAGGAAGGCCCCCAACTTGCTTCTGCCTGTCTCCCTCCTGAGCTTAAGATCTGTTATCACACGCAGAAGGTATACTGTGGACCCGCTTCGGCCGGTCTCCTTCGTCCCTACCGCCCGGCCAGTCTGCTTGGTCCGGAAGTCGTTTCTTGTTGTGTGGCACTCTGCGTTCACTGTTTTTGGCGTTTTAAGTTCTCTTATTTTTCTGTTCCTTTCCGTTTTTACCCTGTCCCTCTTAGGTTACAGTTTGACTTTTTTCCAACTAAGGCCCTTTTGTTGAAGCATGTTGAGCAGCTGCGCCCTGCTAACCTCAGTTGTCCGAACCGCCTGTGCATGAGTGATTCTGTTCTGATCTTGCATGAGCTGCCCGCCTATCGTGGGCGTGGCCAGTCTTTCCTCCGGCATGCCGCCCCGCACGTGTACTCGTTGCTTGCTAATGCCCATACCGCCCATCCCCTCATTCCGCCTGACATCCTTTCTGTTGACTTTTAAGTTGTTCTGTTACGTTTGTGGTTCCCGTCCCTAGTTTGATGTAGTTTAATTACCCTGGAAGACTGTTAAAATGACCTGCGAAAATTGGAAGTTGTTGTTTTGAAAACGTGTGTTTGAACTGGCTAGAAGCGTGAAAAGCTAGAAATGAAAGCTGATTCCTAGACCCCCCCGTCCCCTGTTTGATCAGTTATGTTTTGTTCTGTCCTTTTGTCCCGTCTTCTGTTGGAATGTTTGTTGCACGCACTAACACACGACTGTTTGGTTTGGGGTAACAATAAGCTTTGCAGGTAACTGTCCCAGACACTACGACCCAGTTTTGGTCGGACCAATAGATCCCTTACGCTAGCTAGATACGACTGCTTATTGTTACGTACGCCCATCATGTATTTTGTTTTCGTATTTTGTTCCTTTTCAGTGTTTTCAGTTGTTTGCTGCCACCAACCTCCTGCCCACCAGATGGTCACTCGCTGTACTGTTGTTTTGTAGTTTACACGAGATGAATTCAGCCTGGAGTTTTTTAAGTTTTGATGCGAAAAGATAGATATTGCTGAAGGACACGCAACATAGGAATTTTAAATGGAACAAGTTAAAACATTTGAGTTGACAAAGCAAGAATAATCTTGGGAGTAGAATGTTCTCGCGCCGTGCCTTTGTCTGTAGTATTTTCAGTGTTCCCGTCTATTTTCACCTCTGCACCTCACTGGATTCCATGGCCTGCAACACAATTCAAGAGCTTCAATTCTGGATGGATGGATCCTACTAACCGTTGTTTGCTAACCTTTTCTGTCTACTAATTAGTTGCTTTCTTTAATTTTGTACTGCACACACCGGATTGGCAATAGAGCACTGCACGAAACTTTAAAAGCTAGAGTATTGTACAACATATCACGGTCTTTTACTGATGTACTGCGTAGGCAGGGTAGAGTTGATATTGCGAAAAGATAGCTGATATCCTAACATGTTTTCACGAATCTGGTACTAAACGTTGTAACGCGTTTACTTGATGATTGAAACCTGTGAAGCTAATCGAAGCTAACTTGGAACTAGAGTTTCCTGATCGATTGCTACTTAACGAGCTTCTGTTTCTGTTTCTGTTTCTGCTGTCCCTGTCTTCTCTTTCACGGTGGGTGAGAGTCACCCACTGGTCACTGTCACTGTCACTAATCCTTGTTGTACAATGTATTTCTAGGCTGTTTCTCAGCAATGGTTTTCTTTTTCTGATGTCGTCGTTTCTCTTCACACCTGGTCGGATCAGTCGTGCAGTCCTGGTCGCCAGCATCACTCCTCGCCATCCTGCCGGTTTCTCCCGGTACCACTTGTCTGGGATAAGCACACACCGCCGCTTCGCCGGCTTATCCCGGGCTCACGTCGTCGTCCTCACCTCCGCCGCCTCGGCGGCTGACCCGGCATGTCAGCGTCGTCAACCGAACTTCATCACTCCGCCGCTCCGCCGGCTTCTCCCGGCACACGGAAGAACTGCTCACCGACCGCCGCCGTCACTGGCTGCGTCATCTGGCCAGTATCCAACGTCCATTCTCCGCTCCCACACCCCCTCAGCACCGTCATTTACACCTCCAAACACACCCCCTGCCTCTGTATCATCATCGTGAACAACTCCATCACCACCGTCTGAATCATCAGCCATCGCGTCTGCAGGACTTCTGCACGCGCGATCCCGCCCACAGTCTCCTGACCGATTCCCAGCTGAGATCTCTGCTCAGCCCTCCGAAGATCGGCCATTGACTTTTGCGCTGGCCGCTGATTCTATTGCCACAGTCTTCCAGTCATCGCTGTCATCGCCACCACTCTGAACTGCACCGCACCAGTACTGCCTGTAAATATTGGAACTGCACTGTCTTTGTACAATACTGCGACCTTTGTTATACTCGTTCGTCTGTCTTGCACTTTTACATTGATTTTCTGCACTCATTGCTTGACTGATGCATGTACATGCACTACCTGATCACTTTCGCTTGATTCCTTTCGACTCCTAGTAAAACTCTACACCATTTTTTGCGGTGGAGAGTGTAAGGGCAAGAAAAATTCATTCTTAGCCCAGAGGTTAAAGAAATGGTTAAAAATGATTATTTTGGTGTTTAATTTCGCTGTTTTCAAACTCTTGACTCTGTGTAAGCTTGATTTTTGATTTGTGAACTTTTTGTGAGCATTTGTGAACTTTTTGTGAGCTAACTTCTGTAAACTAATTAATTTTTGTACGCTAATAATTCTGTCCTCTTCTAACGAGCTAACTTCTGTAAACTAATTAATTTTTGTACGCTAATAATTCTGTCCTAATCCTACATTTTGTACAGATCTGACCGCATGGTTTTTGATGTCTTTTGTGTTTCCGATTTGTGTGTAAATTCTCTTAAATGTTGCCTTGATGATAATGGGGATAGTGTTTTCTATTTGCTTGACTGATTTGGAAAATTGCTCTGTTTTGGTCACTAAGAAGTTCAAATTCTGAAAGTGGGGTTAATCGTCTTAAGTTGGAAATTTGGGGAGCCCCATGAGCCCAAAAGCAATCTGATACGTCATGCTTATCATGACGTATGCCTTTTCTTTCGTACGGTTTCGCCTTCCCATCAAAAGAAATCAAAAAGACCGAAATTGCAGAATTTCACGTGGACAGGTAGTGGGGAGGGTGAAGGTGACTGAACCCATTTTTAATCAGTTTGAGGTTGACGCTTGTTGTGAGAGGTGGTGTTTTGAGACCCCTGCTCTATTCTGTGGTTTGGCTGCTACGCCTGTTTTTCTCTTGTGTCTACGACTGTACGGTTGGCCTGTTGCGCCGTGACTTCGATAGCGTCTTGGTTTGAAGTTATTCTGTGTTTTCTTTCTGAGTCACCTCTCTCTCACCCTGTCCCTGTGGTTCTGTATTTGCTATTATTCTTCACTATTGGATTATTTCGATTTCCCATCTCTAAAGGTAACGTGAGTTTTAAAAAAGGAGTTTGGCAGATTGTCGTCTAGTGATTCGAATCGAGGCCTACTGACCAATGGCTTGAGACCGGTTTCTATGTTTGAAAACTGTACTCGTTAGTATCTGTCTGACACAGTGTTGAATTGATAACTCACTGACCTCCGAAAGTGTAGATTTAGAATTGTATGTACCAGTAAATTGCCTATTCAACGTTAACCAGTGCTTTAACGGACTGTCTTTGACTTTGGTAATAGGGAATTGATTTGAGAACAAGGTGGACCACAGTTCAGTTACGGAAGCCTTGTTTAGGTAGAATAATTAGTTGACCTCAAAGTTCCATTGAGCGGTCAACTAATTATTAGGTAATTTTAAGACAGATTGACTTGACTTCTGAGCCATTTAACCAGTGCTCAACTTTTGATTTTCCGAGCCATTTCACCAGTGCTCTGATTGCTATTTTACCCAAGACAAGTTTGCCCGACCCCCAAACTTGTACGAGTAGAAAGGGCTGAGAGAATAAAGTTTGAGACCTGAGACGTGAAAGAGACCTCTCAGTACCTAAATCGACTAAAAATAGTACCTAGCCAAAGGCCATTTCTTTACATATAAAGCTTGAACGGATCCATTTTGCCATTCGTGAGATTTCTCTGGCGCATGTGAAAAAGTGACAACTTTTCTAATTTGCTATGTTTAACACATGAAATCTCAACATTGAGGTGAAATTACTCAATAACCGTAAGACTTACAGCTTCTCTAGTAAAGGATTACGGCAGTTACAGCATATTTCTAAAAAGCGTCCCCGTTTGGAGGGGGGTCACAAAAAGTGGTCGCCAACAGCCAATCAGAGTGAGCCAAACTTAGCCTGCTTGTGCGACCCCTCCCCGCCAAACGGGGACCTCTTTCAGCGACCTCCCCCCAAACGGGGACCACTTTTGGCTACCCCCACCAAACGGGGACAACTTTCGGCTACCCCACCCCCCCCCCACCAGACGGAGGGGTATACCATCTACCTGTCGACCCCCCTCGCGTATTGTGGTAGGAGCACCGTTACGCAATACCAAGAAGAGGAGCCCTCTAGTGGCTTACGCTTCTTCTAATAAATAGAAGAAAATCATGGACTCTTGCTAACAGTTCAGTATTTACATCTCATTGATGGTTTGATTGAACAGGTAGTCCTCAATTATCCCTGAACAGAAGACCACTGCAACTTACATGGAAACAATCGGCTAAAATTTGTAATAAAAACTGACGCATACGCACTATTCAGTTGTGTTCAGCTGCTTCTTATATACAGGTTTAATACGCCACAAGATAAATTCATCATGTCCCTGACCACCTAGCGTAGGTAGCACAAGCGGAGGCTCCTGACATCTTCCATCGACATAATAAACTTTACTAACACAGGTCTACAAATGATAAATATAGAATAAAATTATATTTGCAACTTTGAAAAGGACGCAACCTGTCCGTCAGACACGTCATGGGGACTAATCTTAGTCGGCCGAAACTAGAAAATTCTGGTTAAGTTTTCCTGTGCCCTTCCTCCATCTTAAGAGCAAAAAGTGAAAGCAGGACGTCACCATGATAAAGAAAGCCAGGAAATAGCTTACCGCTAAGATGTTTCTCGCCCACCGAGATTAAAGGTACCAAACGTTCTATAAACGTCAATATTAATTTGCGCGCATCAATGCGCGTCGACGCGCGTCGATGCGCCTAAACTGGAATGCTACAAATGGGCGCGTCGACGCTTCTAGTGGTAACATGGTGCCTAGGCTACATTTGGAAACGTCGACGCCCCCCCAAATGTAACTACGCAAGTCGACGTGCGTCAACGCGCGTCTACTCGCGACTGAAACAATGAAATCAGCATAAGACCATTGACAATTGCTGCAAAAATTGAGATTGCTTTTTAACCCTTTAACGGAGGCGAGCTGGACGCAACATTATTTCGAAAGCACAACATTTGTTAACTCTTGACGTTCCAAATAACAAAATATAACTAAATAATAACAATGATTCTTCATTCTTGTTAGAGTTACTGTGACTGTCCGATCCCGCATTACTGAAACTGTTTGCGTATAAACACTTAAAGCCTTTCTTTTTGCTGCAAGTGGAATTACATCATTTATGTAAAAAGTGAGCAGGTGTTAAAAATCTCCTACAGTAACTCAATATATCCGAATCAATTATCCTAATAACACTGGATTTATCACCTAATACGTAGTCTAATTGCCTAGATCAGAACCAAGAAGCACGAGATGTCTCCGTATAAATGTATAAACCGGAATTGTGTATAAATTATTAAATTAAATTTAAATTATATTTTATAATTGTATAAAGCGGAATTGTGTATAAATCCGCTTCATTTCAGGAATAATACATAAGTATTCTATTATATATATTCTTTTGATCCTGAGTAGTGGTAGTCTTTTGATAAAATCTGACGTCGTTAGAATTGATTAGTTACCTAAAGTTGAATGAATTTTGCAATGAAATTTCAACCAAATTCCTGAAATTGCACAATGGGGAGCCTGTGCCAACGATTCTGTCTGTTTCTCGATGCCAGATTTGTGACATAAGCTAAGTCACATTTTTAAAAAAATGACCAAACTATAAAGCAATATGCCCTCTGTGTCTATAGTGCATACTAATATTATTTTTATTACAGAGACTGATTGACTTTCCAAGTTTCCTGTCCGTGTAATCGGCCGTCCACTCCACCCGCTTCTCTTTTTCTTTTTTTGAGCCCATAACATTCCGAGTGGCTAAAGTAGTTTTCAGCCATCGTAGTCACTGTTGATCTGCGGGGGACAACCTCTGCTGACTAGTGTTTTAGAACGTTCGGGAAGCCGGCGGCCAGCCGCTGGTCGGCCAGCGGCTTTTGAGCCGGTGGTCGGCCCGGCTCAGTGTCTGGCCGTTCGGCCGGCGGCCGGCCGTTGGCAGTCCGGCCGTTCAGCCGCCGGCCGGCTATCGGTCGGCGGCTGGCCGCCGGCTTAACACAAGTATTTGTAGTTAACACAGCAATTTGACCAGAGCAGCAAATGTTTACCAAACAAATCCAAGACAG
Organism: Trissonchulus latispiculum; assembly: GCA_030248195.1. Lineage (NCBI taxonomy): Eukaryota > Metazoa > Nematoda > Enoplea > Enoplida > Ironidae > Trissonchulus > Trissonchulus latispiculum. Next base: position 11,262 of record JASAND010026886.1, read on the forward strand.
AATGTGAGCTTTTTCCAATTATATAAGGTAAAAAACCGATTCCATTGCCTTTGTAATGCATAATATAAATATTTTGCAACTTTCTAGCTCAGATTGCCTTCAAACAATGAAAATTATGTCTAGCTATCCGCCGACCAGCCGGCGTCCGGCCGGCCGGTGGCCGCCGGCCGGCTGGTAACAGTTTTCGACGGCCGGCGGCCGGCCGCCGGCCTGTTCAACCCGGCCATTCTAAAACAGTACTGCTGACATGCACGATATAGGTTGCTCTGGAGTGACTGAAATAACCGTATGCCAGATATGTGTGAGTTAGCATCGGCAGATAAGCTATAAATTATTGATGCGATTAAGTGATTTTAATGATAAATTCTTTAATGACTTTCTCTTACTGATGTGGATGTCTAAAAAGTCTAGGTTACTTTGCTAAGTTCGGCCACGCTGGGCAAAGACAGTTAGTTGCTGTTGGGGTTGCATTCGAGTATAGTCGAATGATAAAGTTCGGGGAAACTCGTTCCGAGGAGAAAACTGCACACTTTTTCCTGTTGGCTGCATCAACTTCTGAGGTTTGTTGATATTGAGTGTGTGATACTTTGGACTTCCCAAGTAATTTGATCGCTAAGTTTCCACTTTTTACTATAATACAATATACACAAACATTTAGCACAAGCATTTAGCTTTATTGCGTTTCGTATCATGTCGTAATCTTTTAGTACTCACTATGCCATAAACAGAATGGTGATCATAATTGCATTTCATCCTCTTCTTCCAACAGTTTCGGGAAGTTGTGGACATGGTCCCTCAGGTCCTGGGCAGAGTAGACTTCCCTGCAGCAGAAAGGCTTGTAATCTTTCTTCTGGAGCAGAAAGGAGATACTGCAGAGAACATTACATTCCCAAATTCCTCCATCCTCTCCAAAATTTTGAACAGTTTTTGGGAGTTTGCTGTTGGCAATTTGATGCAGGATTCCTTTTTCACTTGTACTTATCACACCACTCAGAAGACACAGGCAGACAAAGCATTCTCCCAACCTGAAACAACACAACTGAAAAAGGAATCCGGTTCGATACTGTTCATATAGTTACAATACAATTCATATAGTGTGGATTTAAAGGGGGTCTGAAATCGGCACAACCTTTTCGGAGATAGCAAGCTTTTTGCACTTCACTCAAGCCTGACCAAAAATTGTTTTCTTTATATCTCAAAAGCGCTATTTACTGAACCGGCTTGATGAGACCTTTCTCCTCGTGGAAAGAACTTTTTAAAAGTTTCCACGCAACTTCAACGGGTGCCACATTTGTCATGTCCAGGAGGATCGGTAAATGCTGGGACCACGAGATATCCAGAAAAAAATTTACTCATGCCTGAAAACGCTAAACATTAAATTACAGCTTTTTCCGTAAGAAATGCAACAGTTTATGATTATGCTATTTTTACTTTCGCAACAGTCGCATTTTTATTCGAAAAGTGGTATTTTTCGAAAAAATTCCTTTCAGTTTTGAAATCCTGAAAACCACATATGTCGGATGAAAGCTCATGACTAAGCGGTCCTGAAAATTCAATTGAACAAATAGGCCCCAAAAGGGGCAGTATTCCTTTGTAGACCTGTTTTTATTCAAGTGGAAAATTGTCTTTGTCGGAACATACTTTAAGCGTTAGAAGCTGCAGGTTCGGTTTACAATTTCACTTGACTTAAATTCAGTGTCAACTTAATTCTTTTTTTTTAGTTTTTTTTAGTTTAATGCCAGAAGAACAGGTACAAAAAGTAAACTATAGGTACATAACAAAACAACACAAAAAATAAGAAAAACAACCTGCAATCTGAGGTAGTGGCAGAGCCGTTGTTAAACTGCTACTGACGCCACACCTTTCAAAAACACAGACAAGTCATAAGTAGACAGTTGTTCTTTAAAGCTATCCAGTGAACTTGACATTACTATATACTGCGGTAAAGTATTCCAAATAGGAACAATCCTATTGGAAAAAAAGCTTGATCTACACAAAATTTTAGAATGATTTCTATATAATTTTAGGCTATGCCCACGATTTGATGTTAGAACTGCTTTACTGAAAAAGTCTTCGGGGTGTATATCCGTTAAATGGTTTAGAATCTTATAAACCATTATAAGATCTTTTCTTAGACGCCCTTCTTCTAGGCTAATAATGTTTAATTTTTTCAGTCTTTCAGGATAAGTTAAGTTTCCTAAACCTGGGGCGTTTCACAAAGGGCTCATAGCGCTAAGAGCTCCTAAATTTACTACTTATGAGAAAAGTTAGGAGAATAGTGTTTCACAAAGAGCTCCTAAACTAAGAGACCTCCTAAATCGGCTCTTAAAATTAGGAGCCCAAAATCGGGCTCATAAAGCACTCTCAAGTGCTAATTGTTGAAATATTTAGCCAAGACAACGGTGCAATATATTGTATTCCTCCAGAAAAGTACTGTAAAAGCTTGTTAGTCATTTTATGAGCTTCAACTGCTTAATACATCGTATAAATATATTATAGTAAATACATGGAATTTCGTCGTTACTTTTGTCAAATAACAAACAAGTTAATTTTGTTTTATCTTTGCCTTTAAATTTGAGAATGGTCCATTTAAATGATCTATTTTTATGATAATTTATTAGGTGAATATAATATAAAGCCATTTTCACTTGCAAGTCTCTTAATTTTTCCAGCACACCTCATAAGTTCCCAGCGTGAACGTGCTTAGAAAGTTAAGAGAAAGTTGCTAAGAGGTGGTTATGAGCGAATGTCTAGGAGCAGTTTAAGAGGAGCTTTGTGAAACAGTTTAGGAGCCGCTCATAAATTGCTCGTAAACTGCTCATAAGAGATAAGATAAGAGGGACTTAGGAGCTAGATTTAGGAGCCCTTTGTGAAACGCCCTACAGGGAGGAATTTAGTAAACTTTCTAAGAACACCTTCAATCGTGTTTATATCTTTTATGTAGTATGGCGACCAAACTTCAGAAGCGTATTCTAATCTAGGTTTTACATAGATATTAAATAATTTAACTAGAAAAGAACGATTTTTAGTACTGAAACTTCTCAAAATTAAGTTTGCCATTTTTGAAGCGGTGGAAGCAATACCAGTACAATGCATATCAAACTTTAAGTTATTTTGCATCAAAACTCCAAGGTCACGAGCATACTGTACAGAAAGTAACTGGTCATTATTTAGATTATAAACAGAACATGGATTTTTGTTACCGAACTGAACCGAGTTTTGACATCGAACTACTGTTATCATTTGAAATATCTCACTAATGTTTTTGCTAATCTAATCAAATCTAATCTAATCACTAATCTCACTAATCTCACTAATCTCACTAATCTTATTAGACCAGACTTTCCTCAGCATACAATACAATCAGTTAACATCAATGGGTTCAACAGTACAGGTGACAAACTTACATTTGTTCGTCCAAAAGAAGGGAACAAAATTTTTCTGCACAAAATTTCTATTACTTTCACGGCGCTGCAATTCTTCATGAACTCTATGGTCATCCAGAGAGTATAGGACCATGATTGGCCTGAATTTGTGATGTCCAGCGCAAGCTAAACCTTATTCATTGCCTAATGCACCATGTGTAGCTCCCAAGCTACACTGCTGCTCAAAAATCTGCAATCGTTTAGATTGCAGACAGTCGAAGACTGCGCGAAGGCTCTCAGTTCTGCCGCTTAATCCTGTGTTGAATATAAGGCTTCTGAATGTAGAAATGACTCACAATGCACTCAACATATACTAGTTTCCTTTTTATACATTCCTACTCCAGCAGGAATAAAAATGTTTCCATTGAGTTGGTTGCGAGCAATAGGCAGGCAAACTTGGAAAAGGGGCAAAGATCAGAGGATTTTGACAATCGAAAAAGGAGTAACTTTTGCATTCTCTAACAGAAAAAGTCGTAATTTTGGCGAATAGCATTTTCAGGCATGAGGATTTTTTCTGGATATCTCGTGATCCTCTCGATCTTTGTAGACCTATTAAAGCGGCAACCTTTGAAGCTGCATGGAAAATTCTAATAATTTCTTTTCATGAGAAAAAGTCTCATCATGCTGCTTCAGAAAATATATACTTTATGGCAGCTATCTTGAAGCCTTTTTCAATTTCGATAAAGAAATCAATTTCGCCTTCTACATGTTATGGTCGGACTATTGAAATTTACTAATTTTCATAAAAGCTACGACAAACGTTGGTGCAGTAATTGGAGAAAATGGGCGCACACTAATGGCAAATCGTAAACGTCCTTGCAAAACCCAAGTTTTCGCACTTAATCGTATCGCATAGCAAAATTTAAACTGCTTTGAGATCTGTCAAAGCATATGCACGATGATTCAAAGTGATAGCGCTGCAACGTCAACATATCTAGCTTTCTGGCGGATATAGAGTTGGGTGCGCGCACTTCATGTCGCATTTTAACCTGACTGACACCACCAGGTTCTGAAGACTTTTTCACATTTGAAGCCTTATTAGGAAACTATTACTTACATGTCTGACTGAAGCTGATGAGGGAGAGAGAGTAGTCGAACCTAGGCAAGTTGAGAATGGCCAAGCTGATTGGGTGCGCCACGAAATGGTGCTCTTAAATATAGTGGGGACAACAGCAGGTAACTGATCAACCACCTGTGTGACAAGACAGGTTGGCGTCTCTCTCTTTCAGTGTTGCCGCCGATACCTGCTGTCCAAGTTGACGTAATGAAGATCGTTGTTGCCGCCGATAAGTTGACGTAATGAAAAAGTAATTATCTCCTGTCTCAGTCTTAACAGTTTCCCTGTCCGAAGGATATGACTAAGCTTATGTATATGGTCCTCCCTTGAATTGAGGAAGGATTGAGGAACTTTCCAGCATTCCTGTCCCACGTTTTGAATTCAGTTTCTCCAGGACGAGCAATTTTCGCACTGCTTAAATCTTAAATCTAGTATTTTTAGAATCATCAGGACAGGAAATCCGCTCCATTTCATGCTATATCAGGACCAAACGATTTCTGAAGACAAGGAAGGATCTTGTGTTACAAATCGACTACTTTTTCAATTACAAAAATATATAAAGATTACTTCCTCAGCTGCTATCAATTCACGTCAACGGAAAGACTTATTAATTATATTATGCCCACATTGGCATAGTTATTGAAGCTGAATCATAGCCAGTTAGGCAGGTTAAATTAGTTTAGGAAAACAAAATGGAAATGAGTGTGCAAAGGGTTCGAGAACAACATCTGCAAATGAGGTCAGATATGGCTTCGATTACATTAAATCAGATGAGCATGTCTATAAAAGTGGTTTAATAATAGAATAAACTTAGTACAATGGAGTAAACACCACCGATTCTTATGGAACCTCTTACTTAACCTGGTAACACAGCTAATTTAATCCATTTAAGGTGCTGGTATCGCTTTGTGTAAATTCGACCCCACAGACTTCAATTCTTTATGAAAGTGGATGAAACCTTCCAAATACATTATTTTCGTGCTCTTTAACATTCTCGGACCAGTCTCGGATTTTTAGGTGTAAAGATGAGAAAGTTTTGGTTTTTGCCACTATTCTCTTAGTACGTTGTCGATACACCGGATTGGTTGTTATGGCTGGAAAGAGTGCACCAAAACGAACATTTTTGCTCTTACAACTTTTGAGCTATCTCCAGTGGTTAAGGCAGTATAAGCCAAAAACGATTTTTTGGGCCAAAAAATGGCCATTTTCGAAGAAATCAGTTTTCTCAAAATTACAGCCAAACCTTACAGACAATTTTGACCTTATTTATACTCAATCGATACATCCTCCAATTGCACATTTTATCAATACCTATTCGCTGGATTTCGTTGCTTTAAGCTGGAGAATTCGCCGAAAAACCATTTTAGCAAAACGGCGATTATTTTGTTTTGAACATCGATTTCTCAAAAACTACCCAATGGATTCGCGGGATTTTTGCAAGAATGAAAATTCGCACTATTGCGGAGGGACATTTTTCTCGGTTTGAGCTAAAACTTCTCCAGTTGCGAGAAAGCTGACAACAAAGTTGCAAAATTTCGTGTCATCGCACATATTTCCTATTTTCTGGAGTGCTGAGACTTGTTGAGTCAAATCCAAAAAATGTCCCTCGGCGCATATGTCCTTCATATCATGGCACAAGAAAAAATTTTGGCCGATTCTGCAGTTTTGAGAAATCCATGTTCAAAAATTTTTAGTCTATATTCAGCCTGTCAGATGTCAGCCTGTCAGAAAATTTTTACTATTTTTTGGCTAATTTTGCTAGTTTCGTAAGCTCATCTAAATGTACAAATTATAAGCTTTAAAACGATGTATAAAGCTCTTTCCAACTCCCAAAATTGCGAAAGTTATAGCGTTTCGAAAAATCACCACAAAAGCACTTGTAATGAGAAAGATTAAATTAAGAATTAATAGTTAGAAAAATGCTGTTAAAGTTGTTTATCCAAGCCACGTTCGAACAAGTTGATTGTTTTGTTGCGCCTGTTCAGTTAAATTATAAGCAAATTAGTGTCGCATTCGAATATATAATGAATAATTGTAATTGTTTGTGACCAGAGTTGCCAATTCTCTCAAATAGCTTCCTGTAATTATGAAGGGGACAAGACCTTAGACTCAAGTTATGACCTATAAATGGAGACAGTGTAGCCACCGCCGCATGAATCTTTAGCGTAAGAAGCCAGAATGGCCTAAAATATATTTTTTCCACCTCAAAAGTTGATTTGGCTAATTAAGTAATTAGGAATAATCCATTATTAGCAGCAATCATTAATTACTAGTGTTAACTAATGCTAGTTAGTGTTAATTGGTGTTAATTGGTGTTAATTGAGTCATAATTAGGTAATAACCAAAAGTTTAGTGAAGGAGAAGACTCGGTCTTATTTGAAAGGCGATTCTCTCCTTATTCCAAAACTCCAAACCCCACTCGTTAATTCCGAAAATTGAGGTAGATATAAGGAAAATGATTTAGTAAAAATTACCTTTAATTTCGTAATATTAGTGCTTTAGAAGCTGTGACTTAAACTTTGGTTTCCTCTACCCTTGCTTTACCTCTTTCTTAAATTTGTTTGTCTTTGTCCTGCCCAGGTAGCAGAGAATTGCCTCGTCAGAGGGACTTAGTACACACCTTTTTGTGTACGCTTAAGTTCGGAGGGGGCTTAGCCTCCTCCAAAATAAATAAAAGTTAATAAGACTTAGTTAGTTTCAGGTAAGCATATACGTAGAATTTAATTATCTAAGTTTCATTTAGCAAAAAATTACGTATAAAGTTGTGCATATGTGATTTCGTAACAATTGCTCCCTTGTCCTTGGTCACTTGAGGACAAGGAAATTCTGGCAATGTGGAGCAATTGTTGCCAGAATTAATAGCTGGCTTCTCTTGCTTTCAGCAAAATTTTCAAGTTAATTTAAAAGCAGGGGTCTAGGAAGATAGAAGTCGTCAAAAATTAAAAGTTTATAGGAAATAAAAAGTTGTACCCAAAATGAAATCTTAAAATTAATTTTTTCGTTATGGGCTTGGAACGGCCGTTAGTTTGAACATATTTTTGTGTCGTTTCAATGAAGTTGAATTTTGTAGCCAGAAATTACCCCTTTGGTTACTTCTACATGTAAATCAAAGTTTTATAAAATTTCGCAAAATTTCGTTCCCCGTCATTTATCAGAAATGTAGTCAGTTGGGGGCAATATTTCGC
>JASAND010026887.1:0-44538 GCA_030248195.1 Trissonchulus latispiculum
GGAAAACATCATGCGATTTAAGCTGATATCAGATACGACAATAGAATTGCTCCTGTTATGCTTAAATTATATTTACTGACGTATGTAATGTAAATGTAATTTAGCCATTTGTTGATCAAAGTTCAAGGTCAGATAAAACCTACTAAAGCAATAAATAGCAATGCAATTGCGATTCACTATCTTTGCATTCCTAGGTTTGGTAATTACTGTAAATAATTATTTGCACAGAACTACAGTCGATACCGACACGTTGGTATTCAATTTTTTCAATAATATTTGCCAAGTTCGGACCATTTTTCCGACATCAGTGCATTTCCTGCCTACGCTACTGATTAAATTTGATAACCACCTAGCTTAATGCAAACAAAATCATATAATAACTGGTCGGCTATTGTTTAAAGCTTCTCTACCAAAGCAGTGCGGCGTTAAAGTAAAAGCTGTTGGCTAAATTGGGCGTTGGCTTTAGTTGCACCACCACCAGTGGAAGTATTAAAGTAAAGTCTGCAACACAATTTCTAGAACAAGAAATGTTAGCACTAAGTCCAGGAAGTAATATCAGGAATCTTTCCTGATTGTTTGTTTGCACCAGCATGAGGTTAGATAGCGAAATTACTGTGGATGAAAGTCAGCTGAAATTTCGAAAATTATTAGGTAAACTTTCAAAACCTAAGCAAGCCTGACTCTTCAACCGAAAAGCAACGGTGGGGAAAGTTATAAAGCACAAACGAATTAAACCCTTCAACTAATTTTGGAATCTGTTAGATTTACCCCACCCCACAGCATAAAATTTTAAGCCATGACTAAATGAGCTAGAATTTGGTATGGGTAAGCTAAGCTTTATGCCAGGAAGAGTTTAGCCATCATAAAAGGTTTCATCCTTCTTTCTTTTGTTTATTATTCCCTGTATATATTCAATTTCATGACATTCTACATTTTAAATTTTTCGTTTCGCAATTGGGGAACAAATTCAAACCGAAAAATGTTGAGTCTCTGATATTGGGTTTTTGGTCGCAATTCGTTTTCTAGTTGTTTTCTGGAAAGTTTTTTTGGATTCAGCTTAGCCTCACAAATAAGCTACATATAGTTAGCTAAGATTTGCAAAATATCGTAGCTTATTACGTAGATTCCTTGGTATATACTTGATAAAATGCCTTGATAAAGTTTTACAGGCATCTCCGAAGGTTTGATGATGGGAATCTTCAGCTGCGCCGGACTTGGTGGGGTGTCGCAAGGAGTCACTGGGCAGCACAAAGCTCCCACGTCGGATTCTGACTCCCAACGGTTGTATTTCTTAAACTTATTCCCCGTGTGATCGCTCCGTCGCGGTTGAATCTGGGAATCGAACCAACCGTTAGATTCCCGTGAAGTCTGACTTGGCCCACGTTTAGTATTAGCCTCTTGCCTGTACCAGCACTCACTCGAGTTGTGAGTTCCGCACTTACAATTGTCACACCAATGTCGGGTAGGTTTGGTGCCAAACGCATCAGGCGAGCCTCTGCCTCTAGTTCTGCCTCCTCGCTGGTTTCGACGACCTCCGTAGTGATCGCGAGAGGTCAATGACTGAAGCTGTTCTTCAATCTTGCTCATCCTGGATTCAAGATTTGTCTGCGGTTTGTCCCTTGGGTAAGAATTACCTACAGCACCTACCGTACTGTTAGGTTTATTCTTGTCACTGGAATCTCCCAATCTTGTTAGAGTCTCCCCTAAAAGATCAACCAAAGTATCAACCTTCTTTTGCTGCTCATGAATCACTGTCACGCTGTCTGACACAGTTTGACTAGCCTCTTTAAACAACTGCTTTTCGTGCTGAGTTCTCTCAGCAACCTCTACGGCAGTTTTAAAGGTTGCTGGCCCTGTGCGCAGAACTTCCCACATTATCTCCGGTTGTAGTCCTTTAATAAACATTCTGCGCACTTCTGAATTTAAAACTGCATCAGAAGGAGAGGATCAGAACCTGATTCGTAGGTCTGCAGGGTTCCGATTCCCTTCGTTTGTTGAGTTAAGTCCTTATTCTCCACACGCAAGGCCTCATTTTCTGTTTCTAAAGATTTTACCTTACGTTCGAGGTGTCGTAGAGAACGTTCTAATTCATCAAGTCTGTGCCTTCCCTCCTTCTCCTGATCAGACATTCTGTATAGTTATCAACAAATTCGAAATATTATCCGTTATTGCTTACCATGACACTCTGAGAATCGGTCAAGATTGATCAGGCTAGCTTCCAACTCAGCTGTTCCAAATGGCGAACCAATCAGCAACAATAGCAGTTACAAGTCAACACTTGTTAGAGGCTGGAGGTAGTATCAATGCTGCTGTCCTGATTAATTTTCTACCCAACTGGGTACTTCGATTTATTGACAAGAGTGCAATAATTCGAAGTTAAAATCAAAAGTTTAACTTTCAGTACCCAAGCGGGTCCTTTAGATAGTTGGAATAATCGCAGATATCTAAAGCGGATCTAAGATATTTGTACCCAAGCGGGTTCTTTACACTATTGCACAAGCACAATAGTCTAAAGAAAGAAAATTAATCAATTAAGACTGTGATGGAACCTCCACTAAGAGGTTTGAGCGAGCGTACGCGTAACAAGACTTTACTGCACAGACTGACTATAGTTCAGACTAAACTGGTATACAAAGACAACTTCTAATTTGCATATTTAAGTCAATCTCAGATCTATTATATCAGCAAGGGCGCACGTGAACAGTGCACCTAGGACAGTTACATTTACTACTTAGTAAATGTATGTGAATGAATCTGTTGGTAAGTTTTCCTCTACAATGTAATGATCGGACTTACATATGATTTGCTACTACTCGTTTTTTACTGACGGAGTGCGAAAGTAAATTTTAGAGATAATAACTATTTTTGTTCAGTTTCCTGTTTTTTGTTTAAAATTGATTTTGTACGTGTTTTCCAACTGCTTGATATTTTTATCTTTGCTTTTTATTTTTAGGTTTTGTTACAAATTTAGCAAATTCACTGAGCCAACCCGCTATGTGTAAACCATAAACGATGTCTTATTGTGTGAGACTAATATAACAAAGGTAAGGGTTTTTCTATACAGCTCGTATTCATTACAGATATTTGGATTTGCGAAAGTAATTCCTGGAACTTCAAGGAGTGATCACTATTTCTACTGTTATCAAAACGGAATAATACATGTACTTTTAATGGCACCAACTGAGCATTTTCTATAGATCTCAATGCGGTTGCCATGGCGAATTTTCTTTTGGAACGTTTCTGGTTGAGAAAATTAAAGTTTCAAGATGAGCAACATCAGCTGTTGCATTTTCTAACACTGAATCAATAATAATTTCAGTTCTTATATTTTCTCACATCCTACCTGTAATCCCTTCTACATGAAATGAAGTGTGTATTCACTGATGATCTTCCAGGTTAGAATTCACAGTGTATCTGAACGATTGCTTGCACTTTATTTAGCACATTTTCTTTGCATTTGGATTCAGCTCTATTCTAATATATAAGAAAAAGTTGACTCTTAAAGTTTCACTCTTCTACCTTGTACAGATCCTTACTGTAGTTTTGTACTGTAACTGACACTTGGTTGGCTTGTTCATGGGACAGTTTCATTTCCTAAAAACCGCACTTGCAGGCGAGTGATAGCATACTGCATGGCAGACTAGCGCGAGTTTCAAGTACATGTGTTTCATAAAAATTGTCATGGACTTGACAACAATTAGCTAAGGTTCTGTTGCTACTATTGGCACTAACACAGGTTGTAAGTGTGGCAGTATCAGTATTTCCGAATCCAAGAGCAATTCGTTAAAAACTTCCATGTTATCTATTGGTGAAGGAAATCATTTTAAATCCTAGAACAGCGCAAAAAAGATTTCACTTCAAGTCGCGAAAGTTTCAAAGCAAAAACGCGCTAAAGATAACACCAACAGTCCATAATGATTTCCCTTATATTATAGAAGAAGAGTAAGCCACTAGAGGGCTCCTCTTCTTGGCATTGCGTAACGGTGCTCCGACCACAATACGCGAATGTTCCCCCGTTTGGGGAGGGGTCGACAAGCATACCGCCCCTCCGTTTGGTGGGGGTAGCCGAAAGTTGTCCCCGTTTGGGGGGATCTCTGAAAAAGGTTTCCGTTTGGGGGGGTGTCGCTGAAAGAGGTCCCCGTTTGGGGGGGGTCGCTAAAGCAGGCTAAGTTAGGCTCATTCTGATTGGCTGTTGGCGACCCCCCCCCCAAACGGGGACCTCTTTCAGCAGACCCCTCCAAATGTGGACCACTTTTGGCTACCCCCCCCAAACGGGGACCCATTTTAGAATAGACACATAAATCTGGTTGGCTGTTGGTTACTCCTCCCCCGCACCAAACGGGGACCTCTTTTCAGCTACCCCCTCCCACCAAACGGAGGGGGGCATGCGCTAGTCGATCTGGTCGACCCCCCCAAACGGGGGAACATTCGCGTATTGTGGGCGGAGCGCCGTTACGCAACGCCAGAGTTGGAAGTGTGTAGCGGGTGCCCGCGGGTTCCCGCGGGTAATAGAAATTTTGCTACCCGCAGGTTACCCGCGCTGGTAGTTGCGGGTATCTCTTGTTGATATATTCACTAAAATTCTAACACTTTTCTGAAAAGTGTTCGGGACAAATAGACATCATGTTGTTGATTTTTCAAAACATTCGCTAATTTTGGCAAGGTGCCTTTCTCCAAGACTACTAATCTCAGCTCATATGGGCAATTGATTAAACTTGATCTTTTGGGTATATCCAGAAAAAATCATAATGCTATGTTGTGATCGTATATCTTGCACTGCATATTAATCGAGCTCTCTACTTATATTTTTCGCTTTCAGTAAGCAGACAAACTTAACAACTCAGCACACAGACTGCTATACGCGCCATTTTTAAATCCGTTTAATTTTATCATAAGCATGTGTTCCTTTTGTAGCGTTCAGTGGGACAGGCTATTTTTTAGTGTTTTTTAGGGGGGGGGGGAGGGGCGTCGGGGGCGGGCCGGAGGGGAAGAAATTTTCGGGGGTGGGGAAGATGTTTTTGCATAAATGAACCAAGAATGGTACATATTTTTTGGCGTATTTTGCATGGTGAAACACAAAAAATTCTCAAAAATGCCAGAATTTAAGCTAAAGATAGCTGTTACGAAAAAATCTCCGGCGAAGACGTCGTTAAAGTTTGCAAAAACTGGCGGAAATAAGGCAAATTTTGCTTAAAAGCTGCGTTCTGGCAAATATTGCTTCCACAAGTACACAAATTGGCTACCGCAAAGGTAAGTTATCATCATCAGTCATCTGTCGTCATCTGCAGTTGTGGAATTTTAACGTCTCCAAAAGTTTCCAGGGTCTCTGCCATCTATCAGGCTAAATGCACTTTCGAAAGAGCCGAACAATGCATAATTTTCAGGAAGTTAAAACCTTGATCATTTTTCAAAACCTTGAGATTTAATTGACTGCTTAGCATTGTACCATGGGTCTTTTTTCGAGACAACATGAGCGCTACATTAATTTCTTGTAGAGATGCACCGGACCGGGTCCGAGGCCGGGGCCTGAAAATTGAAGGTTTAAATAGGAGAATTATCTCAAAAATTCAGATTTTGCTATAATTTTAAGTATCGATAAAATTACTATAAAATTTTGGTACCGGTTGGCATCCGGGCTGAACCACCGAGACTGATATTGGGACCCAAGCCCAGATGCATCCCTAATTAAACGTATCAGTTAGTTTAAATTTTTAAACTTTTCAAAAAGTTTTGATACTTTTTCGTCAAACTTCCGCAGTTTGGGATAGTTTCCATATTTCAGCAACACATCACAATAGTAAAGTAGTTTAGAAGCTTTAAATAAACGTTTATTTTTAATTATTGACATTTTTTAATGAATTTAACAACTATTCTTATAGCATTCGAACAATTTTGCGGGTATTTTGCGGGTATCAGTTGACTGCGGACCGCGGGGCGGGCCGGGGCGGGCCGGGGCGGGGTGGGTGCCAGCATGCGGGTAGCGGGACGGGGCGGGTCACCAAAGTGGTTCAAAAAGAGGAGCCCTATAGCGGCTTACTCTTCTTCTATAATATAAGGGAATTATGGACTCTTAATAACACTTTGTCTGAATGTGCAATGTGCCTGCAGCAGCTGTAGCTTCATATACCTAATAGGCACTAGCCGGAAACAGCTAGACTCGCAGCTCAAGTGCGAGCACTAAGTTTGCAAAGGTTTATGAAACAAATTAGCTACTTCAATCGACCACTAGACTGCGCTAGTAGTCTAGTCAAGCGAATAACGAGTTTATAAAACTGCCCCTTTGTTTATCTACTTTGTCAGGAGATCTAACTGTTTGCCATTAATCCAGTCGAAACCGCCATAGACATTTTACTTACCATGATTATTTAAAATGTAAGTCAAAAGCCATACGCCTGTGTGCGGGTAGACAATCTCATGTACGTTTTATGCAATAATTATAAAAAATTTGTTTCAGGAAAATAGATGCCCAGTACTGAACAGTATTCCAAAGAAACAAAAACTCCAATTATAAACTCTTGGTGTGGCAACGGTAAATCCCCCATGGCATCAAAAGAAGTAATCCCAATATCAAAAGAAGTTCCAGCACCACAAGAAGTGGCAACGCGTAGAACAAGGGATCCATATCATATCACTGAAGCTTATAAACAGTTCGAACATCGACTGTGCACAGAATACAAAATATGTGAAGCACCAGAAGATAAGAGTGTTGCAGAAATCGAAAAATTATTGATGATGAAACCGGGAAATACGAGTCAATTTGGTCTAGATTCTCGAAGATGGCTCTATTACCTGTCAATACCGCTTTCAGCAGGCCTAATCTGCCTACCCTACTGTCTTTACTACCAGAGTTCGGCAAAGTTTACAGTTCCCAACAACCATTTTGCTCTGGTAGAAGATCATACCACCGGCAAACCGGAAACGAAACTGTACGGGCCGGGATACCATTTTCTGGGTCTGTATCAGTACCTTCAGCGTACCGTTACATTTCAGGATAAAGTATCCCACAACCTAATTCAATCCACACTGGGTGATCTTACCATTATCACTGTAGATCAGGGTACCATAGCCCTGTTTGAGTACAACGGACAGTACAAAATTTTTGGGCCCGGTCTACATCTTATCCGGGATACGATGCAGTTCTGTGACGTCATACGTCTGGATAAGTTCTACATAAAGGTCGGTCCTGAAAAGTGGGTAACCATTCCTGACCAATACGATGGTATTGCCATCGATAACGGAAGGGTAGTTATCCTAGAAGGGGGAAAGCAACATCATCTAACCCACGAAAATTATACCTTTGCCAAACTGGTACCTAAGATAATCCTGACGGATCGAATTGTTACCGATGTCCCGAAGTACATCAACCAACTGAACGAAGCCTGTGGAGATCTACCCACGATTTGTCACCAATTGGATCCGTCCTACTACCTTCAGGCCAAAACCCAGGATGGCGCAGTTATCTACTTGGACGCTATGCTGTTCTGGCAAATCGCGGACACGGCCAAAGCGGCACACAAGGCCATGGCAATCATGGAACTGAAGAAGGGAGTTGGGGTGGGAGCCGAAGATGAGTCTGTTCACATCGCCACGGCATCGAAGAATATCGATAATCTTCGAAAGACCGTGCTCCGCTTTGCTAAAGCCTGTCTTGCCGAAGCAATTGGTCACGTTTGTATCACGGACGATTCATTTCTAACTTCGGCATTTGAACGGGATCAAGCCAGCAAACGACAGCCTTCGCCCGCCTCGTCGAACAACGAGATGAGTGTGGTGACCATGAATTTTGCCATCCAGAATTTCCTAAACGATAAAGCCTGGGACTTGGTCAGAAAGCTAAACAAGGATTTGCTCGAGTACGGAGTTGTAGTCGAAAAGCTGACCATCAACGATGCCCTACCGATGCCAGAAGTTCAGGAACAACTGGACTGTCAAGCCAAGGCAAAGATCGATCGAAATACGGCTCTGGTTCTGGCAGAAACTCAGCGACAGGTTGCAGAGGAGGAAATGCGAACCGATAAAATCCGAAGACTGGGCGAAGCCAACAACCGCTATGAAGCGGTGAAGATCGCCAAAGCTACGATGATCACGGAAGCAGAAGGTGTTGCGGAACAAGAGCGAATTATCGCCCAGGGTCGAAAGGAGGCGGCTGAGTTGCAGGAAAGCTCAGCATTAGGAAGACAGCTGGCAGTAATTCAGTCGATTTCGGATGCCTGTAAATCCTTCAATACGGGAAGCGGGGAAAAGGTCTACATTGTTGGAAGTCCGATGGAAGCAATAACCAGGGTTGTGGGAAATATCATTCCAAATATCGCTGGCAGTGTCAGTGGACAATAACTGATGCCGCTTGTACTCATTTACTATGTACATCAAACTGTAATTTTAAACATTGTATTAAGCTTTTTCGTCACTAAGTGAACGCTTGATATTACATATTGATAAAAGCATGCCACTATAAACTAGGCACGTGTACTGTGTACTGTTGTCACAGCGATTGGTATTGTTTTTAATTTACCTTGTGTATATGCATAGAGCTTTAACTTCGAGTATCAATTTCCTTTATTTGCTAGGGTTAGCAATTAGCAGGCGTGGGAGTAAGTCACCATACATGTTGCCTTTAGATCAGAGCTGTATGCGGGCCGATATTTCCTGTTACTTTCCTTGTTACTCTTACTATTATAAATTCTTGATGATGACTATATAAATATAGTAGATGCGCCGAATCTGCGTCACCTTTTGTCTACGCAAAATGAGTGGTCACTTTGAAAATCTGTAACTTTTGAATGAACTTTGAATTTCATGACATAAAACTTTACAGAAGTCTCAAGTACCTCTGCTTCTACATTTCTGTAAAATTTGACGGTATTAGGTAAAGTCAATCGTAAGTTATAGCCATTTTATGCTAAAAAATGCAGTTTTTCGCTGTGAGAAGTTCATTCCCTAAAGTGCGTCGGACGCGTCCTAAAGTGCGTCATTTCAAACTTGCTATGATTTGCATTAGAAAACCAAACTTTGAGATGCAATAACACCTGTTTCCGACAATTTTATGCTACGAAAATTTTTTATATGGTAGTTGGCTTGTATATAAACAGTATATATCAAAATCAACAAAATCTGTGATCTTCGAAAAATTTGTTAAAATGCCAGTACTTTGTTAGCCTATTTAAAGCGAATTTGGGTTGCAAATTAAACTATAACAATTAATAAAATGTAATTTTATGATTTAAAGCAGGAAACAACGACTTTTACTAAAAAAATAAAATGCAAGAAAAACAGAAAATTTGGTATCAGATTGTTCAGAATTGTTCCTAGGGTTGTGTTTTTGCACTTAGTTTTGTCTTAGGTTAAGTTATAAAGCCAGTATTCGCATTTATTTGAAGCAACTTTACATGTAAAAGATACGAACGCACATTAGGGATATTTGCGCAAAAAGTTAATTTAGAGCGACGCACTTTAGGTACTGATCAGTGGTTCCAGTAAAATCGGAATTTCTCAGTTCTACTACGGTGAAATCCAGAATTGTTTATATTTTTGGAATCAGCAGATTATAACGAACAATTTGATAGCTGACACATTAAACGTTAAGTATTAAGATTGTTAGGTGCATAAAACTGAATTCGGGACATTGCTTAAAATTTGGCGGACAACGGGTGTTTTATTCAAAGTATAGTGAACTTTGCAGAATTGTGCACGGTTAAAAACTTTTTAGCAAATAAGTTTTACACCATTGCATAGAGCTTGAATAGACCTGCTCAGAAATGTGAAAACTTTAGGATATCTTCCATTTTATAGCGCACCAGATAACTGTAAACGGCTGACTGACGCACTTTGGGGTATGACGCAGATTGGGCGATTCTACTATACGGTTTCCTTCCAGTCCCGTTGTTTTTAACCAGAAAATTAGCAATTCGCAAAGTGAACGAAAGCTAACGGTCAATTGAACTTATCTCAAACGTTTGTAGCAGCAATACGTTAATACGAGTGCAGCTAGCTTTAAAACTTCTGTAACTTTTCTCGAAACATGCAGTAGAGCATAGTGTCTGAAAATAAGAAAATTTTGCGGGCCGGGCAGGCCCGCGGGCCGATGCGGTCCTACGGGCCGGGCCGGGCCGCGGGCCGGGTCGGCCCGAGTCCGGCCCGCGGGCCGGGCCACGTGGGCCGGCCCGGGGCCGCAAATTTCTACGGGTCGAACGGCCCGAAGTCGTAAAAAACGGCCGAACAGTTAAGTAATTGATTCCAACAAGTTTTACGTCTAATTTCAATTTATTTTACTGTTATTTTATGTCGTCAATTCTTCACAAACAACAAATAGCTGTAACACAAGTGGCCACTGGTCAGCCGGCTACGTGTTTGATAAATATTACATTGTTTTGCAGAGTTCCACGCATTATCCATATAAAAATCCAAGCTGTCGCTCCTACTCCAACTTGTAACCTTAATTCCGAATCCATTATTATTCACAGATGCTGTCCTGCTTTTTCTGAAGCTTTTAACTTCCTCAAACTAAATGTCTCTTGTGTTTTTGTCCACGTGCTTGAATTTGACATAAGGTCTAAATTTACATGACCAGTAGCAGGGAATTAACTAAACCAAATTTCATTTACTTTGTCTAACAAGGTTTTGGATGTTGGTTGCGTTTCAAATTAGTAAATACAATCGCAAGAAAGAGCACTGCGTCTTAAGGTGGTGATTCCTTTTGTGCACATATTGTTGTTTGGCGGCGCAAATCAAGATGAAATTTGATGAAACTTTCCGAAATAAGTTGTTTTAGCGTTCTAACACTCTCCGCGCAATCCCGATGCAAAAATTCGAGATTTCCGGTCAGAGTGGTTTTTTCCAATTTCTGAACGTTTGGCAGCTGCTATGCAGTTATGACTATATTCATTCGAAAGATCTCATCGAGCTTCACATTTTTGCTTTTTAAAGCTAGTTTCTAGCTTTTCTCTATCGTGAGATATAGCCGATTTTCTTGTTTTGGCGTCAAAAACTTCATTTTTGCAGAAATCAAATAATCCAACATTTCTTGAACTACGCAAGCCGTAAAATCAAACTAAGGCCGTCGATCTGAAGGTCTCACAGGGACAAATTATCCGACACATGATCGTCTTCCATCGGCTATCCTGTAGGCTGCTATCATAAAAAATGTAGTTTTTGCAAAAACACGACCAATTTTTTTCCAAAGATTGTGGAGCATTCATCATGCAAGTTGGAGGGCTGCTACTGAACAAATGTGTTCTGCACAAATATACCCAGGGACGATTTTTTAGTTGCCCCGATTGCTGCTTTCTAGCTAAAGTAATCGCTTGACAAATTTGAAAAAAGTAGGCAAAATACAGGTTACGCACACAATTCAGCTTATTTCTCTAAAACGAAGAACGATTTCACAATAAATAAAAAATCGTCCCCAGCTATTTGATGGAGGTATCGAATGATATAACCGATGTCTCGCGAAAAAATTTACTTGGGTCTGCAAAAATTCTGAAAAATTATACTTCTTCTAAAATGTGTTAAAAATATTTTAGACAAACAACATCAGTTTCATGGTATGCATTAAAAAGAGATAATGTAAAGCTACATTTTGATATAAAAATGGCTTCTTAACTCCAAGTAATGAATGAGTAATAATGGTGCAAACTTTATGTGACCAAAGGGAATCACCACCTTAAACTGCGAACGATACCCTCCTTACATCAATTCCAATGCCATCAAACCTAATTATATAAGCGAATGTTTTCATTTCAATTGTTTTGCGACAACTGTTCATATATAGAAAGCTTCTGCACTTCTGCACAAAGTTACGTCTCATAGACGTAACTTAAAATGGATTAAGTATATCCGATAAGTAGCCACCATATAACAAACAACCTTAAACACACCGATACCGGTACAGCTCAATTCTAGCTTCCATTGTGTGTAATTAATCATCTTAAGGTGGTGGTATCCTTTTCTGCAGTGCTTTTGTGGTGATTTTTTTGAAGCGCTATAACTTTCGCAATTTTGGGAGTTGCAAACAGCTTTATACATCGAAAAGCGAAAACTGTACACATAAAAGCTTTTACACCCTTCTCATAGACGTAACTTAAAAGGGATTGTGTATATCCAATAAGCAGCCACCATAATATAACAACCTTAAACCTCCAGATACCGGCACAGCTTAATTCTAATCCATTATGTGTAATTAATCATCTTAAAACAAAGTCATTGAAAATCCATAAATGAAATTTTGCTTGTAGAGTTGAAATAGCATCGGAATTTAAGGACATTAGGGTAGAGTAGAGTTAAAAAATAACTCGTCCTTTTCATTGCTGGTGACTGTGTTGATATTGTATATATTGATTTGATGCGAGCTTTTGATACAGTTTGTCATGCAAAGCTTTTACGGAAACTAGAAGCACTTGGGATTAGGGGAAAGATGCTGGCATGGATTAGGGCCTTCCTTACGGGGAGATTTCAAAGAGTAAAATTGGGTTCCTCCAAATCAGATTGGGCTCCAGTCTCAAGTGGAGTACCACAAGGTTCTGTACTGGGTCCTATATTGTTTTTGATTTATATTAATGACTTACCGGAAAATTTGTTGTCAGAAATTCGATTGTTTGCAGATGATGCGAAAATTTTTTCTACTGTCAATAAGTCATATGGGGCAAATGTGCTTCAAAATGATCTTTTTCAAATTGATGCATGGACTAGGGATTGGCAAATGACTGTAGCAGCTAATAAGTGTCTGGCAATGCATTTGGGTTATCGTAACGATAATCAAGTTTATACTTTGGGTGGTGAATCTTTGTCCGATACCGAGTTTATGCGGGACCTGGGTATAATGATGAGTAATGATTTAACTTTCTCTAAACATATAAGTCAAATTAGAGCTAAGGCCAATCAGAGAGTAGGAATTATTTTTAGCAGTTTCTCTAGTAGAGATGCAGTCCTCTTAACTAAGCTTTTTGTGACGTATGTTAGACCAATTTTGGAATACTGTACCCAGATATGGTCACCTAGTTTGCTTAAAGACATTGACGCTGTGGAGGGAGTACAGCGTGCATTTACGAAACGACTGTATGGCCTTGAAAATTTTACTTACAAGGAAAGACTTAAACGTTGCAACCTACAATCATTGGAAATGAGAAGGTTAATGTATGATTTATATTTGATGCATAGTATAGTGTATAATGCCTTTGATTGTTCTTTTGATGATTATTTTACATATTCGCCTGACGCAGGGACAAGGGGCCATAATAGTTTGTCTATTAGACCTAAGCGATATAAAAAGTCTAGAGCTAGCCATTTCTTTTTCTATAGAATTTGCAATGTTTGGAACTGTTTACCGGACAGTTTTGTTACCTGTTCCTCTCTTAGCACATTTAAGTCGAAATTGTTAAAGCATGAAGCTCAGCTGCACAAGTTTATGCGGGGGCGTGCATTACAAGGACAGTAGTCCTTTGCATGCCATATTTTATTTCGTTTCACGCAATGTATGTACTTTCATAAACTAACCTCAAATTTGTTTTTTCTCAGTAGCATTTTATTTAAACATTAATAGCGTACAAACCCGGGCTGCAAACCTTGCGTCACTGCGTGTATATATATATACGCTCATGCTCTTGTATGAGTTTATATATAATTGACTACTAATCCTGTCACGACGTAGCCGCTTGCATGCATCAGCATCGCCGTGGCAGATGTAATACCTGTTGTATGTGGACGCGGCATTGGGGTTGGGCGGCCGCGGGGCAAATCACGTCTATGTAATAAAAGACATATAGTACTAACAAGGCGTGATTTACTCGGGTTTAAAAAAAAAAATTAGAGTAAAAAGAGGAAAAGTTAAGCTTGAGAACTCAACTCGCAATTAGTAACCAAAACTAGTGAATACATGTCGGTAGGTGGATCCAACTCTAATGGGACGAGAAGACTGGTCAATTGCTACCGGCTTCCATCCTGCTCAAGATTCGTAAAACATTTTAGTTTTTAAGCAATCATGCATAAAACTTAGTTTGGCTTTTAGTAGGATAGGATGTACCGTAAAACAACCTATTATGACAGAAACAGCCAACAATCTCCATTTAATTATAAAAACCTAAAAGAAAACAGGACACATCAGCGACTATACACATAAAAAGTAACATCACAGATAAAGAATGTACCAAAATAAGTAATGCAAGGAGTATACGCAAAATGAAAGTATAACTCAAAACCGACATTTACAGTGACAAATGTGGAACACTCTCAGTCAGGAAGTGGATGAAGGAAAAATAGAGAACGCAAACAGCACAATTGTCAATCAAAATTTGAATAAAATGGAATTTCGAATATTGTGTCCGTTTGAAAATAGAAATCTTCAAAGATCAGCACTTGAAAAATACTGTCAGATATACCCATACAACTCAGGAGGCTGAAAAACAAGAAACTCAAAGCATAAGCACAAATTTCACTCAGATCCGAATGAATGATTGTACTTTTCGATAAAGCGTATTAAATTAACTGACTAACCCCCATACCACGACAGTGCACCAACGAGCCAAATCGTAAACTTTGTCTGAAATGGGAAAACTCCAAGGCGCAAGAAACCTTTAAAATTTTACTACAGTGTAGTTTGTTGACATTAAAATACAGTTAAAATTATCCTTTTGCCCTCCTCGAATACATCCATGGCAAAAACATTAAGTTTTAACTAACGTTAAGTATATATACTTTATTTCATGCAAAGGCTAATGTGCATTCAATAACACTGCAGCGTCTAATTTGTAAATAAGCCTGCTTAAAAATATACAATGCATACGTAAAATAGCGTCCCTAATAAATATTTGTCAGATCATATGGAGCCAGCCCTAGCTTCTTAATAAAGAGATTATTTACAGAGGGACCGGTTATGCACAATGACGGTCAAACAGATAAAGCTGTAACTAAAGTAGACACGCGTCAATGCTATACTAATATCATAATATTACGCAAGTTTAGATAATACTTAATAAATACAATAGAAGCCTCTCCCATAATATTCTCTCTGTAGCATATAAAGGGAAAACAACAATGCCTAAACAGAAACTGGATTATTCTAGTTGAACGAGCAAAGGGGGCCCCCGAAACTTACTCATCTCATTTGGGTGCCTTTTTATTTCTCAGACACGCTCTATAAAACATCAATCACCTTTATGTAAAATTCTTAATTCTGTATAGTAATCAAAGCTAGTTCCAACTACTTTATACCTTGTTCGTTAACAAAATTGTTTATCCATAAACAGTCACGACGGATTGTCTAGACTCCTAGACGAATCGACAATTTCAGATTAGAGGGACATTCTAATGCAGCAAAAAAGTCATAAATAAAAATAACTGTAAAAAACCGTAAAAAAGTATGGCCCTGTTAATGTAAACAGAATGCCCAAAATAAGTATATAGATTAGCATCAGGAATAGGCACAGACAATTGAGCTTTCCGTGTGTCATACAACATCAACGGAATGATATCTCATAAACTACATAGAAAAGACAGAAAACCCAAGAAAATAATAAACTATGTAACAAACAGTAAATATGTTGAAAATCCTCGAAATTTGCCGGTATCCTTAGAGTTCGTAATTTCAATCTCGCAAAATACGTGCAACTAAAAATTAGCCAACTGGAATGAGAAACCAACAAGTAATTTTCAGCGCTTTCCTAGAAAATAATTCAGATACAATGCAAAAAAGGCAAGTTTGAAATATCGGAGGTCGGCAAACGACACAAGGGAAAACATTTTGGGAAAACTCATAGATCAGGGGACGGGGGCTTGCGAAACAAAAAAGACAAAAAAGAAAAGGAGGAAAAGGAGGAAAAGATTGGTAAAATCTTGCAGTTTCTGTGATATTCATCAGGAAGTAGGTTCACTGATGGCACCAGACGAACTGTTGATTAGACAGGCATCCTCTTCATCAATATATTCGTTACCTAAAACAGCACATCACAAAAATCACACGTCTACATCACAACACACACAACGATCACAACACGACGATTAGTGAAAACAGGACCGACACGCCGTGTCTCAACAGGGTACTTAGTGTAAAAGAAACGAAAAATAAACAATAAAATTAGAAAAATATATAACATAAAAATCACATAAATTTATGCAAATCATGAAAATTTTCTTAAAGAAATGCTTAGCGACCAATCACTAAATTATAAAACATTATGAAATTTTCGGGAAACAATAACTAGCAGCACATAACTGTCGTATAGCTAAATTGTACTAGAGAGAAGAACACGTAAAACATTTCGTGACTGCCAACACTGGTACACTGTATAAGTCGCAGTAAAGTAGCACATTCAGGGAGGTATGTGCTTACATCCATAGAAAATGTCAGTGATGTACTAGTCAAGTTGTACATTCTGGGGTTTTTCGTGGTGGTGTGGGGGGTGCGCCCCCCCAGTTTTAAGGATTTTTAGTGAAAATTTTCAAATCTTTTCCGGCCTTTTCGGTTCAAAATCATCTATTTTTGTCCTAAAATTTGATTTTTGATCACTTTTTAGCTTAGTTGTATTTTAGCATTTTTAGCCCATTATCTCCCCCACCTTTTGCCTAGAGAAAACCCAGACTCATTGGAGGTCAAAGGCCTCAAATGTACAACTTTACTGATAAATTTCAGCAATGTATGTATAGTATCTCAAATTGTGTAAAACAAGGGACTAAGCGCATATCAGTTCTAAGTAGGTGGCACGAATGCTGGCTTTTTCCTATAGGGGGGGGGGGTGGGGTGGGGTGGGGCGCCTCCCCAGAAATCGGTTCCTCCCCCCAGACTTGGGTCGTCCCCCTGCAGGATTAGGGCTTGCCGGTCCCCCAATGACTTCAAAAGACAACAGAAAAAAGGGGTTTTTAGGGTAAGTTTTACAAAACATTTTTACAGCTTCGCCGGAGGCATTTTTTAGCTATTTTAAGCTTAAATTTAACCTACAAATTGTTCAATTTTGAGCTCAGCAGCAAAAAATAGCTATTTTTAAGCATTTTTGAAAATGTTCCCCCCCTCAGAAGTCGGTGCCCCTTTCATACCTGCAGCCTTGGAAAAATTCCCCCTCCAGAAACTTTGGCCTAGGAAAAAGCCAGGAATGTGGAAAGGTAACAGGGGGGGAGACTGTATAGACCCATGCCTTGATGCACTGGTCTTCCCGCCACGGCTGTAAAAGTCAGTGTAGGGAATCCGCCTGGCTCAAGGACACTGCAACCAGCAATGATTCCCGACAACCCATACCCTGCATTAGGTTAACCTTTACCTGGTTGCACAAAACAGAACAGTCATGTAAACAAAACTAGGGAACAAAGAAAACCACAAGAAGAAAAGAAAACACAATAAATGCTACTACATACAACTGGGCATAGGGCGACCCAGGTAACGTTTCGGTCGGAAGGTTAGAATGGTGACTAGACCACAAAATAGCGACAGTCCGGGGACTAGAACCATCACATTACGATAGAACCAATCGATCAGTTCGCAGCGTGCGGTGCAGAGGGGCTGGAGCATCTGAATCAACTGGATGGCCACGCCGCTGGACAGTTTGTCACAGAATGACATCGCACCAAAGACAAAGGCTGAACTGCGCTAAAAATCAAAAAAACAGTTAAAAACACTAACAAATACATATGTAGAAAGAATAGTATTCAAACACTCATATGAAAGGAAATCAGCATGCAGGCATATTAACACGTGGTCCGATTCTGGGGGGTCTACCCCGACCTCGGCGAGGGGTCTACCCCTGAAAAATTCCAAAATTTTTGAGAGGGTCTGCCCCGAAGTTAGTAAAAATTGCGAAGTTTTAACGTTTTTGACCAAAAATTAGTAAAAATGACACTTTTTAGCGATTTTCAAGAATTTTTTTGAAAAAATAGCTCATTTGCTAAAAAATTAGCAATTTTTGGTAAAAATCGCTGAGGGGTCTACCCTTTTTTTCCTTTCTGGACAAGAGGGTCTGCCCTTTTTTCTTTTCGCTGAGGGGGTCTGGTCTACCCGTTTTTTGTCGGTCTGGGGGGGTCTGCACCCCCCATCCCCCCACGTTGCAGCACTATTAATATATTACAGCTACTGCAGTGCTATAACCTCAGAGGATCACAAATCAACTCCCGCCCATAAAGCCCGGTTCATACCTGTCCATTCGTCCGTTTCTGGTTGTCCGTTTGTCCGCTCAAATACTGGTTCATACCTTTCCGTTTTTCCGTTTGTCCGCTTGTCCGTTTGAGTTGTTGATTCATAGTTTTCCGTTTGTCCGTAAGCAATAAGTATGAACCAGTTTAGAAAAGCAAACCAGACAAACTGACAAACGGACAAACGGAAACGGACAAACAGACAAACGGAAAGCTAGGTATGAACTGATCTGTGAGTTCAGCAAAACGGACAAACGGAAAATAGGTATGAACCGGGCTTAAGAAGTATTTTGCCCTCCTAAAAACCACGATTAGGAAGAGTGTGGGAGCGGAGATGAACGTATAGGCCTTTACACATACGTTGCTGGACAGAGAAAATAGAACTACGTAAATAGATAACACCTTTGACAAACAGTCAGCTTACAATGCAAACAAACTAGCCCACATAATAATTGCTTAATTAGCTGACAGAAAAAACATTATAAAACACTGAATAGAAGGAAAAACGAAAAATATAAGTCTTTATAAGTACAGTATGCCTTCCAATCATATCGGCCACCATGGCCAGGGAAGTGATGAGCAAAACGGCAGAGGCGATGCCGATGAGGACGGCCACGCCGAAGATCCGCTCCTGGAGGTCATGAAACCACATCCAGACACAGCTTCCCATGCCCACACAGCAGGCACAGCTGTAGATTGCCTGAAAAAACAACTATATATACGTGATTATTGGATAGAAATTGATAGCGTTATCAGACATCGTTTGAAGGATTCAGAATAGTGCTGGGACCGGTTCCGATTTTTGAAACCGGTTCCGGTTCTTGGCTACCGGTTCCGGTTCTAGCTACCGGTTCCGGTTCCAATTGGTAATTTTTATAAAAACGCTAAAATCAATCAATTTATCTATATTTTTTAAAATTGCTATAAAAACAAGATATATATATAATTGACTGCACAAACTATAAAGGTATTTTAAAACCGTTTTTGACTACTTTTTACTATTTACGAATATTTTCTGTTAAAAAGATGTCGTCTGTCTCCACATTTTAGCAAAATGGTGGGTACATTTTAGGTAACAGAGCTTACCAAGAAACTAAATAATTCTCAATTCAAACAAAAATTTTGCTATTGCCTTTCAGAAAGCGATCGTCACAACTTTAGAAATAACAAATACGTATACCTTACTGTCAGTCAAAAATAAAACTTTCCTCGATCAATCTCAAACCGCCCAATAAAACTTGCCCATTGATTCAACAGTATAGGATCAACTATTACAAAGCTTAATCATTGAAATGCAGCTATCTGGGGGCCGATGGTTTTTCTGAGATCGAAAATTACAGCAGAATAAAACTGGAAGAAATCGTTAAACGAGAATTATACTTTTCGAGGAACACAGGTACAACTAAACCAAAAATGTATGTGCAATACATGAAATCAGTCTGTTAGGTTTTTATTTTACACAGATTTTGTTTTAATATTATTAGCCGACATAAACATAACTTTGTAGCAAAACCGCTATTTTCTATCAAAGCGTAATCGTATGTATAGACATAAAAATATGACTATGAAATATGAAAATTTTTTTAATAAGCCGTCAAAATCATTGTTTTCGGTAGCTCTAGCCAATCCAGGTCCAGGGATACTATTGCTCAGCTTAACACATAATCTGGAGTTACGCCTTCGATTGCTGGTTATACCTCAGTGTAAGTTTAGCACACAAAATATGCAAAGGCAATACATCAAATCCTTAATGTTTAACCTTTATTAACCTTGAGGAAGACCTTAGTTATTCGTTTGTTACATAACCTTTCCAGAAAACTTAAAACATTTACTAGAAACTGCTGTTAAAAATATACCATTAAATAGATATCAAATCTTCCACCATTTACACAAAAACTAAGAGTCCTCAAAATTGCAGTCTAAACAGAATTTCCAAAATTAAGTTTAAATTCCAAATGCTAAATTCAAATTTTTGATAAAATTTTAAAATTTACAAAAACCTTGATTGTAGTTTCAAAAAACCAAAATTTACACTAGAACCGGCCGGTTCCAAAAGCCACCGGTTCTGGTTCTAAAAATCCGACCGGTTCCGGTTCCGGTTCTACCGGTTCTTTTGGAACCGGTCCGAGCAGTAATTCAGAACTCAGGACAAGGGGTCAAAAATAAGCTCGAGGGAAAATAAATGTCAGTGCCGAGATGCCGACCATCCCAACAAGCAGATAGTGAAATCCTACCTTTCTCTAACCGGAAAGTTTTTAAAAATTTTGACCAAAGAAAATAAAAAATCGGCATGACAGGGCATGCTTAGTGAGTGGGGAGTAGCTCAAAAAAGTTGGGGAGGCACAAGTGGTAGGAGCCACAAAAGTTGATGTCCACCCCATTCCTTCCTTCCCACTAAAGAAAACTCAGGATATCAAACTAAACTGCCTCAGAAGAAAAAACGAAAGAAAAATTGGCATTATTTGCATACCTTTCGCCTAGTAACAACAACCTTGAACCATCTCATACTGAGCAGAGTAGATGTGACAAAACTGCTCACATAGACAATCAACGGGACTATGGCAATGTACTCCTGCAAAAGAAAGGTGCAAAAAAGACTAAATTGTTACACGGAAATGACTGCTTTCATCAAAGCTAAGAAGCTATAAAATGCTGAAAATAAAACGAAGACATTTTGCAACCAGTTTAAAATTTTTAGGAAGATTATCATTACATAATATTATATAACCATCAAGTTATTTTTTGCCGTTATTTTGGAGCTGAAATTTTAAAGCCCCTCCCCAGGAATTGAAGTTATTGACAGCACGACCCAAATTTTCGAATAAACTTAATGCCGGAACGAAAGGATCGAAATTTTCCTAATGCTAACGATCCAGGTAAAAGGGCTTTTTCATCATATAAAGTATAACAATGAACTAACCCAAAATCAAACTTTCTAATATAATAAATAAAATGACACGACATTGCACATTATGTAAAAGTTTGCAAAAATACCTAAAAATACAATGGGTATCTATTAAATGTTTAACTTACTTTGGCAAAGTGCTGCGTTTCTAGCACATAAAAGGGTAAGTAGGTTTGACTGACGTTGATGAAGAGCCTCGTGCACAAGTAAAGCATGGCCATCTAAAATACACAGAAAACACTTTTAAATTTTACAGTTTTAAATAAAATACGTACATATAATGCAATTAGCATTTTGTGCCGTTAAACTTGATTCAGCACTGACCCAGTTAGTTCCCGTATAAAATGGACCTTGTCCTATCAACTCATTGATACACCACCCTAAGAAACTTAAAATCAGCTAACTTCAACGTTAAAGACTGATGTTACGCTTACTACATATTACAGCTTTTACGTATGACATAAAAGCACATTACATAATACACTTAAATTAGAGGTGTTTACTTGGTAAAACCGCAGTTCTCTAAACCAATCCGACCACCGACGAGAGGGTTCAGAGAATGACTCGGAGCGATTGATGCTGTCTCTGATGACAGGATCATCCAAAGATTCGTACTGGTGACTCTGTGTCACCTCCTGGACAAAGATGTGAAAGAAGCCGGACACGAAACAGCCACTCACAACCACAGCTATGGCCAATATCTAAAGTAAAAAGTAGGTAGACATCAAACGAACATGCAGATTTCTGAACGCAGAGAACAGCTGCGTTTCAGAGGAGGGTCTACCCATGTCCTGTTATGATGTAGTTACTAGGTTAAGAGAAAAGAAAAGTATATACGAACAATGGAAGAGAAAATAAATCGCTCTCAATGTTGTTTTTGTTCATTAATTCCAGCAAAAATTCCATGTACACACCAAAGTAAAAGGCCCTGTCACTGACAGAAGTCCCGTCAGCGAGTGCCGCTGAATAATTCAATGCTATTAATTTGGGTAGGATGCAAATCTGTGACTTGTCTGTGGTTATTTCATGTGCTAACAATCAGTAATGCGAACAAAACGTTTCGTATGAGGGGCTCTTGCCCTTTGCGTAGCGTGGAGTAGCTGTCTCCCGACATATTTTGCTCAAGCTTTATATAATTTAAACGTTGAGTGTCACCCTACAGAAGTTAAAACCTGCATATAATTACCACTTCGTTTTATTGCACAGTTTACAATGTATATATATTTATTTATATATATGTATATAAGTCACGCTGATTCTAAAACTACTAACAACTTTTTCCAAGAAACGTCCCAATCGATAGCAATGGTCGAAAAAATATTGACGCGCGTCATTGCAATCATTTAATGGTAGAAGGTTTTTTATAATGGTGCAATAGATTTGCCATTTGACGCCGACCGGCGTCGTAAAAATGTTTCTGGCTAAAAACTAAAAATATGAATTGCTTTTAAAGCGTATTGGTCATCGGGGAAATTTCGGGGCACCGCTGTTTTTTCAAGTTTCACAGACAAAAAACATGAAGAATATGCTAATGTGCACCATTTCTACATGCCACGTTTGCCTAAACTTAAAAATTGCATTGAAAAGGTGCCTTTTGCATGACGACGATCGACGTCATGACAATCTTATCCTGGTTTGCCATGCCGTCAAGGGACACTCAACGTGTTAAGGAGTTCTGGTTGGGGTTTTTGGGCAGGAGGGGAGAGACTCTCCACTCGGATTCACCCTAGACTCTTGGGTCGCTCCATATAAAATGACGACGTGCTCCCAGAAAAATTAGATTTTGTGGGTTATGGGTTATATACCTATGAAACATACTTACTTCTTTTGAAACTTCTTTTGATCAGTAACCGAGCAACCAGTGATTTCATATGGCGAAAAAGCAGCAGAGCGAAATCTCCTGGGGTCCAATTCAGTTGCTACATTTAGCGGCATTGAGTTCCAAGTTCTGGTAGTAGCTGGAATGAAGCTGTTGGCGTGGTGGCGGGTACGGGATCGTGGAACCACTCTGGACATGGGATTCGCATTGGTCCGAGTTCTACGCCCTTCAGAATGAACAGTAGGCAGCAGATTCTTCAGGGAAGGAATGTCAGTTCGCTGTGTTAGAGCATGGTACATAGCTAATCCTCCAGTCTGATATCGCAACTCGATAGTATCCAAGTGAAGTCCGCAAATCTTGGAGGCCTTCCTATTAATAGTTTCTAATGCATTTAGAGCGTACTTCGGGGCATTTGTGCATATTGGCAGACAATATTCCATCACTGGGCGAATCGCAGCTTTGTAGAGATGGCCCAAAGCCTTCTTCGACAGGATGTCACGGTGCCGCCTCAGCATTCCTAGGAGCCTCCCTGCCGACCCAGCTTTGTTCATCACGTGGGGAGCCCAAGAAAGACAATCTGTGTAGGTAAGGCCAAGCAATTTGATTGATGTTTCGTTGGCTATGCTTACTCCGTCCCACGAAACCGGGTTAGCGGTATGACGATCAGGTTTCCGTGATACCAGCAGCCCCTGCGTTTTTGATCTACTAAATGTCACCCGCCAACCTCCAGCCCAGTTGGAACACTCCATTAAGTCGGCTTCCAGAAATGTGGCAATGTCATTCCGATCAGCAGGTGACGGTATCGGAGCAAACAGCGTAAGATCTTCAGCATAAGCCACCGATTGACATCCGAGTCTCTTAAAAAGGTCATTGATGTAGACCAGAAAGAAAGTCGGACCCAAGATAGAGCCTTGCGGTACCCCAGAGGTAATTTCTCGGGGAGTAGATACTGACGTTCCAACCTTTACAAACTGCTTCCTATTTGATAGATAGTCTTTCAGCCAGATAAGTAGTTTACCGGAGACCCCATACTTATCCAATTTGTACACAAGCCCTCGGTGCCACACCGAGTCAAAGGCACCGGCAATATCCAGGGCAAGTAGCTGTACCTCGTGGTTGCTATCAAGCTCATTTGTGCAAATCTGACTCAATAGTAGATTACAATGGAGAGTGGAGCGTCCCTTCCTAAATCCATATTGTTCATCAGCTAGCAACCCATTTCCCTCAAGGTGTCGCATCAAGTGGTGGTTGACATATGATTCCATGATCTTTCCAGCAACACAGAGTAGGGAGATAGGACGATAATTGGTCGGATTTGACCGATCACCTTCTTATGAACAGGGGTCACTGAGCTGGTTTTCCCGTCCATCGGTACAACACCAGTCCTCATAGATCTGTTAAATATAACCGCAAGAGGGTAAGCTAGCGCATCTGCACATTCCTTCAAAACCACTGCTGGGATGCCGTCAGGTCCTGTACTTTTAGTAGTGTCCAGACGCAGCAGTAATTTTCGCACAATCCTCGGTCTGAAGTGGATATGTGAGAGTTTCGCTCTGGTAAATTTTTGAAGAAATGGTGGGGCTCCGGAACCGTCGTCGCTTGCGCATTTCGAGGCAAAAGCTTTGTTGAGAGTGTCAGCTTTTAGTGCATCGTCGACCAGACTGACGTTGTCCACCAGTAGATGTGGGATACCAATCAGTCGCTTGCGCTGCGTTATATGGTTAACTGAACGCCACCATTTTCGTCCAGAGTGACAGTCTACCTCAAGGGCAATACTGGATGCATATTCTCTCCGCTGTCGTCTCAGGCAGTGGTTGTACACGTTTCTTGCACGAACATAGATTAATCTGTCGTTATCGGCCAGAGTCTGTCTCCACTTGTTGTACGATCTAATTTTATTACGTAGCAAAAGTCTTAAGTTCCGATTGAAGTAAGGATGATTGCGCTTAGATCTTATTCTCTTGACAGGAATATACAGGTTCATGCCTGCGAGGACGTGGGATTTGATACAATGCCAGATGGTATTCGGGTCCCTCCTGTCCGTTAAATTAAGTCTGCTGATGTAATACCGCAGGCCATCCCAGTCAGCCCGACCAAAGCATAGGATGTTCCGATCCTCTTCTACTGATAAAGGTTTACGTGAAGCAATGGATGTCACCACCAATGAATGGTCAGAAGATCCAATTGGCGTTTGACAGCTTTCAAACTTAGCGACTGGCTCACCATCATCACCTAGATCACTGAATACCAGATCTAAAGTCTGACCAAAAAATGTAGAAAGCGAAATTGTTTGCTTTATATCTCGTAAACGCTTCAAGATAACTGCCATAAATTATATATTTTCTGAACCGGAATGATGAGATCTTTCTTCTCGTGAAAAAACTTTTTTGAAATTTCCCGTGCGATTTCAAAGGGTGCCGCTTTTATATGTCCAGAAGGATTGGTAAATGCTACAACCAC
The DNA here is from genome assembly GCA_030248195.1 of Trissonchulus latispiculum. Lineage (NCBI taxonomy): Eukaryota > Metazoa > Nematoda > Enoplea > Enoplida > Ironidae > Trissonchulus > Trissonchulus latispiculum. Next base: position 25,290 of record JASAND010026887.1, read on the forward strand.
GATTTTTTCAGGAAAATTTTCCCTTGCCCGAATGTCCTACACACCAAATTTCAGCTTTGTTGGTTGAAAATTGCGTGAGTTATTCCCATTTTTTATATTTTCAAAATCCTTTGATCTTTGCCGCTTTTTCGACTTTGACTGGTTGTTACTCGCCACTCGCTCAACGAAAAAAATTTTTTGATTGGATTTTCAGGACCGCCTGGGTGTCCGCTTTCATCTGATATACGTGGTATTTCAAAATTTGAAAGTCGATTTTTCGAAAAATACCACTTTTTGACCCAAAATTCCGGCAAAGCGAATCCACCAAAAGTGAATAAAAATAACATAATCATAAATTCATTATGAGCTGAATCCAACGATATAAAGTTTTCGTGGCTACGACTTACATATTGCCCAGCAATGAATTTTAAACATTTCCCTTATTTCAAGCTGGTTTTTGGCTTCCTTTGATGTTGCCGCCTAGATTTCCTGAACCAGCGTAAACTAGCAAAAACCAGCTGAAATAAGGGAAATGTTTAAAAATTCATTGCGGCGCAATATAAGTCGTAGCCACGAAAACTTTATATCGTTGGATTCAGCTCATAATGAACTTTATGATTATATTTTTATTCACTTTTGGTGGATTCGCTTTGCCGGAATTTTGGGTCAAAAAGTGGTATTTTTCGAAAAAATCACTTTCAACTTTTGAAATACCACGTATATCTGATGAAAGCGGACACACAGGCGGTCCTGAAAATCCAATCAAAAAATTTTTCGTTGAGCGAGTGGCGAGTAACAACCAGTCAAAGTCGAAAAAGCGGCAAAGATCAAAGGATTTTGAAAATTAAAAAATGGAATAACTCACGCAATTTTCAACCAACAAAGCTGAAATTTGGTGTGAGGACATTCGGTCAAGGGGAAAATTTTCCTGAAAAAATCGTAGTTGACGCTTTACCAATCCTTCTGGACATATAAAAGCGGCACCCTTTGAAATCGCACGGAAATTTCAAAAAATTTTTCACGAGAAGAAAGATCTCATCATTCCGGTTCAGAAAATATATAATTTATGGCAGTTATCTTGAAGCGTTTACGAGATATAAAGCAAACAATTTCGCTTTCTACATTTTTTGGTCAGACTTTAGGATAGCAGGTGTGTGCCCCATACGAGTTGGTTCTGTTACTACCTGTTTCAGCCCACTGGATACGGCAAATGCCTCAGCGTCAAGGCCACACTGGTTCGTTGGACCTGAAAAACGTAGCCAACTTTGATTATGAATATTGAAATCCCCAAGAATCGCAACTCGAGATGGTGGATCTGACGACAGTATGACTTCAAGATCCCTGCTAAGAGCCGCAAAGATTTGACTGTCCCGAGATGGTGGTCGATAGCAAAGGACCATGTAAATACGGTGATCACCAGTATGGAGCCTGAACCACGTATATTCAAACTTTGTTGATTTCAGATATGTACTGCAAGGTATGGATTCATGCACATAGAGGGCAATGCCACCTCCATGCCCGCGCCGATCGTGTCGTAAGAGATTGAACCCATTCAGCAGACAAGTTTTATCATCCATAGTTGCAGATGACATGAATGTTTCGGTCAATGCAATGATGTCAGGCTTGGTGTTGACTTCGTGAATTCGAGCCTTGAGAGCCTCAAAGTTAGACACAAGACCTCGGATATTGGACAGCCAAAGCAGAAGTCTGGTGCCCTCATCAGCCATTCCTCCCCCAGGAGGGTTTCCAGGAACAACGTCACAATGGGTAACCAGCATGCTGCCACGGGTGCCCGAGCATTTAGATATAGAAGTTTCGTTTTCCAAACTATTTGTAGCAAAAGATGATGACCCATAAGTGGGTTAGGCTGCTAACCTTCCACCGGGTGATACAGGAAAAACTGTCCCATAGGAACCGCCATCGAAGTCAGGGAGTTAGCCGTCCTTCCAGCTGGGACCAGAACAGAAAGGGTTACCAAAGCCTGCCCGGTATTGGAATACCTCCCCCTTTTTGAAAGAATGCATAGTGCCGGATCGCACCTCTCGCCCTGTCGGGGCGGCCCAAATTTATCGAGCTGGGCTGGGCTCTAGTACCTTGATTGGCTCATTCTGTCTGCGTAGAACGGAGCAGACAGACAGTCCCCAGGTGCGCCGGGAAAATCCTCCAGACACTGTCGTGCCACCAAGACCTATCCGTTTCGGTCAAGGCGACGGTCAGGATTTTCCACGCGAGGAGGCCCAGGCACATGCACCCAATTTTTGCGCCTTTGGCGCGACTACCCCTCCCCCCCCCCAGTTGGGGGAGGGGAGGTGGCCCCTAAAAATTTCTGGCCGGGGGTTTGAAAAAATGGCGGGGGGGGGGTTACCCCCATAGGTGTAATTGGGGGGGGGTTACCCCCAGCCATTTTTTTTCAAACCCCCGCCAGAAATTTTGAGCTCCCCCCCCCCCCCAACTGGGGCCCCCCAACTGAGGGGGGGGGGGGGGTACTCGCGCCGAGGGCGCAAAAATTGAGCAAAAATTGGGCATTTTTAGGGCAAATTTTGCAAAATTTTTCAAAAAAGCCCAAATTTTTGGCTTAACTTGTTTATTATCGCGAAAAATACACGTTTATAACGGTTTTATGGTCTTCTAGACTCAATATTGACCTTATTATAGACTCGAAACATGTTGGCAATAAAGATTTCGAGTTTAAAAACACTGTCTAATGTTAAAATTACTTAATGATTTCATGTTTTTCGGCATTAGCAATGGCTGAAAATGCGATTTTTGACATAAAAATAGAAAAAATTTTTGGGGGGGTCGTGGGGGGGGTTTGGGGGGGGGGTCTAAAAAGGACCCCCCCAAAATTCCGGGGGGGAGGGGCCCCCCAACCCAACTCCCCGTTACACCTATGGTTACCCCCCCCCCCATTACACCTATGATTTTACCCTGTTTCAGTTTCCTATGTAAAGTGGGGCCGGCCGGATTTTACACAGGTGGGCCGGGCCGGATTTTACCCAGGTGGGCCGGTGCCGGTTCCGAGTATATAGGTATATATTGACAAATTTTAGCGACCCCCCCCCCAGATTTTCTGATTTTTGCTAAACCCCCAGATTTTTGGCCAAAAAGTGGCCAAAAATGGCATAAAATCGAAAATTTAGGGGGGGGGTCAGTCATAGGTGTGCCAGCTGTTTGGGTTGGGGCTGGGGGGGGGGGAGTAAAAAAACTCCGAATCTGGATTGGGGGGTCTCAGAAATCGGAAATTTTCAAGAAACTGTACCCAAACTGTATCCAAATTTTTTCAGCTAAAAATGGCCCTTTTTGGACTTAAAATCGACTATTTTCGACATAAATCTACTAAAAACCACTCGTATTGCGTTTTGAAACATGTTTTTTAGCGTTTTTAACTATTTCTAGACAATTTTTTCGGAAAATTTGTGAAAAATTGCAAAAATTTGCAAAAATTTAGCATTTCTTCTTTTGTTTGGGCCCCTTTTTAGGAATGAGGGAAGGGGGGGTCTGGAGCTTGGCTTGGGGGGGGAGTAGTCGAGGTCGGGTATGGGGGGTGGGGGGTCTGGCCTCTCCGTAAGGGGGGGGGGTCTCCCAGAGGGTATATATATAAACTGTAGTTTGCTACACCTATGGGGTCGGTCCTCCACCCTCCGTCGGGAACCCCCCCCCCCAGATTTTTTGCCCAGCCAGTAGCCACACCTATGCGCACTAGCATAGATACGGGGGGACGGCCGCCCTCCCCGAAATAATGGCTTTGCCCTCCTGAAAAGATTGGGCAAAGAAATTTTACGCCCGCGGAGAGCGTGGGCCTTTAACTTTAAAGCGTGGGCTTTAACAAGCGTGCAGCTAACAACTGTTTGTTGTATACATAGTTGCTTTGCAGGTTTGCTGTTATCTGCGTTCGTCCCAACATCATCAGCCTTTGCATATATAATTGGTTGATATGATCAGAAAACGCAGTCTTAATCGGAGCATCTTAATACTTTGAGTTTTCAGACAAGACAGTAAATGTAGAGAATAAGAGAATAGCAAATATATAGATGCACAAAACGTTGTTAGACACTTGATAAATCATTGCAAATATTTAAATGTTTCAATAGTGTTTAATGGCGAAATTTAAAAATTTCTCAACTTCTGGGGGACTCTGCCCCCCAGACCCCCATTTGGGACTGACTTAGGGTATTGCTTTCAATTGTAACAAGTCGAAAACATGAACCATAGAAGACTTTTGAATTAATAGGACAACTTGCAGTAAATACGCAGTGTGCATGTAATTGTCACGCAAAGAAGATAGAAAATTTTACCCTCCCCCCCCAAAAGTCCTCTGTCAAAACCGCCCCCCCCCCTCTGAAAATTTTTTGTACCTACGCTACTGCCTATGCGTATGTCCCCCCCTAAATTTTTGACAAAATTGTGCGAAATTTCTAAAATTTGCGACGCTTTCTCCATTCCACTGTTTCAAAATTTTTGCGCCGATGGCGCGTTTTTCTTTACTTTTTTCAAAAATTTTCCGCCTTCGGCGCGTTTTTCTTTACGTACTTTTTTCAAAAATTTTGCGCCTTCGTCGCGTTGCCTGGTCGTAATTGTGTATTATATTGTACATATATATAGCAAGTTAAGGCATATTGTATATATAGATATATATATTAGTGATGTGCGCCGGAGCTCCGCTCCGACGGAGCTCCGGAGCGGAGCTCCGATTTTCGGTGCTCCGGAGCGGGCTTCTGCTCCGGAGCTCCGGGTACCCGGAGCAGCCTTTTGCAAGCTTTGAAGGTGCTAAGAAAAATTCGAAAGTATGATTTTTCTGTGAACTCCACGATTTCTCCTTGCAGCACGTAAGAATGGAATGAATGTTACATAGTTATCGTACTTCTGTTTTTAAAAATGTTTCAGTTTTCTCAAGGCTGCGTTCTTGTACTTCTCAACATGGTTTTTTTTGCGTCAGGGGCTGCGTCATGGCGCAAATTTTTTTCGTGTGACGCAAATGAAATTAGCCCTGACGCAAGCCTGGCGCAGCTGGATTTGAACTTCAACTAGAGGCAAAATTGTGCAAACTTGCTGGAAAATTTGTGTTTCAAACGTGATATTTCTAAAAATTTTCTGCTGGGGGCTGCGCCCCCAGACCCCAGCATGTCTGCCTTCTTACTTGTTGCTGAGTGCTCAGATGACTGACAAACTAATATTTTATGTAATCATTGAATATAAGGGCGCATGTAACAGCGGAAACAGCTTGCAAGTCTTGCAGATGTAGCACTTAAAAAGATTTTAATATACATTCGATATTGCAATAACCGGCCATACTTAATATATACCACATCAACTGGTCGCGAAAATGCTCTAAATTAATGCCTGGGAGAGTCTTAATTGCAAAAATTCTTCAAAATGTGTTTAATGATGTGTATTGATGGTTAAATAGTTAAACATTGGTTACACATTAAAATATTGTTAAAATACTTATATATTAAATTGTTTAAAAATAAATTTTATTTTTGACGCAGTGACCCCTGTTCCTGACGCAATAAAATTTTTCCTGACACAGCATTGGCGCAAATCGTACTCACTTACTTGTACTTGATCCATCTTTATCGCTGCTCCAGCAATCTGATGGGCTCCGATTCTTCCATGCCAACACGTGAAACCAAACTTCTCCATTGGGTTCTGTCCGCTGCCAGATCATGCACCACCGTATCCCATGTGAACCCAGCATTCCTATACGGAGTCAAGACGTGATGTAAGTCCTTCTCAACTAGGTTTTGCCACGACATGTTAGGACTCCCTCGGGGTCTTCTCCAATGTTCTGGTGGTGGAAGAAAGAAACAACTCCAGACCGTTCTCGACTGCTTAGACCGGCCAATGTGTCCAGGCCAACGGAGCCTGGATTTTTGTATTGCCCAAGACACCGGACGGCGGAGAAGACATCTTCGGTATAGTTCTGAATTACGAGTTCTATCACGTCGTTTGATGCCAAGGATGTTACGCAGGCACTGCCTTTCAAAGATTTCGAGTCGACGTAAATCAGAAGCTTTATATAACCGTCCAGGTTTCAGATGCATATAGGAGCACTGGTACAACCATTGCATCAAATATTCTCAGTTTGGTCTTGATTGATATTTGGCGTTTGGACCATAAGCATTTATACAATTGTCTGAATACAGCAGCAGCCTTACCAATTCTGATGTTGATTTCTGTGCCCATATCAGCTTTCGCATTAATGCTGCTTCCCAGGTAGGAGAAGTTCGCAACTCTCAACTTCGGCGCCGTTTACATAGATGCCACTCAATCCAAGATCAGATCCCTCTGGTGGAATTATTTTACACTTGGTGGCATTCAGAAGCAATCCAACTAATCTGCCCAACCCGTCTACACGGTCCGTTTGTTGCTGTAAACTTGCTTCGGACTTGCAAGAAGTACGACATCATCTGCATATTCCAAGTCAGCCAGTAGTGTTCCCGACGCTGACTTCTTCTTCTTCTTCTTCCTATTCCGGGCCCATCGTGCATGGTCTTCAGCAATGTGGAGAATCGCCAAACCAGCACACGTCTTCGCAGGTTGTGACCAGGACATCCGGAAAGACCAGGATATAAAAGTACCGGGACCAACCGCTCGGCAGCATAATTTAAGGAATGGCTGATTCGGCACAACAGACAACCCTCAATCCAGCACACGTCTAGGCCAAATCATCCGGAAAGACCAGGATAGATTCAGCTCGGCAGCATAATTTAAGGATTCAGAATTTGAGTCATGCCCCCGGGAGTTGGAACCCATTAGCGCCGTTGGCCAGACGGATGCCAGGGGACACCTGTGGGGATCTCCATTTGATGGGGCCCATGTCCATCGGATTTCCCACGGAGGTGGTTCCAAGCCCCCCCCCCCGACGCTGACTCAACTCCATCGTCTGGCTGTACTGCTTGATGCATTACCCAGTCAACAGCTAGCAGAAATAGGGCAGGGGAGAGTATGTCGCCTTGGCGGACTCCTGTAGTTACATTGAATTCTGCTGTGAGAGTCCCGTCCACCCTGACCTGACAGGTAGACATATTGTACATATCAACAATGATATTCACTAGTTTGTTAGGTATACCCGCCAGTTTCAGTAAATTCCAGAGGCAATGTCTATCTATGCTGTCAAAAGCTGCTTTGAAATCAAGAAAAGCTAGCCAAGTTTCTTCTTGAAACTGGATCGTCGCTGCAGCAATTGACGCAATACAAAGATACGATCTATAGTACCCCGGCCTTTACGAAATCCAGCTTGTTGTTCACTAGTCTGTTCATCCAGTTGGCTCGATATACGGTTAAGGATTACCAGGGGCCGGTCCTATCAATGTTCTTAACCCGGGTTAACTCACTAACCCGGGTTAAAAATGGGTTACTAACCCAAACCCCCTCCTATCAAAACTTGGGTTAACCCGGGTTTTCTTAACCCGGGTTTCACATTGGGGTTAACAGGTTATTTTGGGGTTAGCGCTAACCCCCATCCTATCATTAAACCCGGGTTTAGAAATCAGAGTTAAAATGGGGTTAAACAGGCCTAAACGTAACCCTCCTCACCTAGGTGGGTTAAGTCCTTAACCCAGTTTTGCATTTTGGGGTTAGTTCAATTGTGCTTATTTCATGTTATATTTGTGTTGTTTTCTTTATTTAGGCCTTTTTTCAAGAGCTTCTGTTTTCCAAAATCACATTGTTTTTGTTGAAGTAACATATGATTTTTGTAGCTCATTTCTTGACCGAAACGTTTTCTGACTGAAATATATAGAGCTTATGCATTGCAATAAAAATCGTGTAGGGATTTGAAACATCAATATTTGAAACGAACCAGAATACAATAACAAATATTAGGGATCAAGTAAACAATCTCCGCCCACCCAGCCTCAATTGATGCTAACTTTCTCAAAATTTAGCTCAAATTTTGTGTCTGTGCATTCCAACATATATTTGCTTGATTGGTAATGAAATTTTAAAAATTTAAAAATTTTAAATTCTTAAGTTTTATAAAGAGGAACGAAGGGGGACCAAAACATTTTTGTCTCCGGTTTTGCTGAAAAGTTGTATACAGGGGTTTCCAGGGTCGCAGAACATGAATCTGCAGTTTGCTTTTCGATTCAGCTTTACATTAGTTCAGTGTACGCTAAAGTGTTAAGCTTAAGATGTAAGCTTATACTGAACTAACGAAAAGCTGTATCGAAAAAAGGACTTCAGATTCCTGTTCTACGACACAGAAAACCCCTATACACAACTTTTCCGCAAAATCGGAGACAAAAATTGTTTGGTTCCCTTTGGTCCCCCCTTACCAAACTTTAACCAAACCAAAATTTTAAATTTTTTGCATTTTTGAAATCAGCACTCCCAATCAGTCAAAATTGTGCTTCTTTGGTACTTCTTCGAAGCTGTGGGGGGATAATGGGAAAGACCCGGATCCTGCTTCCCCTAAAAATGCGATCGAATCTAAATTAAATTGTATTTTACCAATCAGAAATGTAATTCTTAAAAAGGGGCCTATTTTCACATCTTATGTTTGGGACAGGGTCCAGTTACTGGTTTGTAGTCTGGGCATTTGCTCCTTTTTTCTTCGTCGTGTTCCTGGATCATCGTGAATGAATTCAATGTGGTTGGAGCAGACCAAATCCGTCAGATCCGCCCCACATCCCTCAGTCCTTTTTTCTTCAACACGTCCACCCTATTTTGGGAGAATATTTCCAAACCTGCTAGAGAAATCGAGTTTCGATATACCTCCACCGACAATGAAAATTTTGATGATTTCAAGTTTATGTTCGAGCACTGCATTCAAATGAATCCAAAGCCGGCTGTAGTTCGTCGGCGGAAAAGTCGTTCCACCAGGTTATACAGGAGGTGATGCAAATTAAAGTAATGCTTAGTTTACTCCTACTCAGAATAAACTCTTACACCTAGAAATCAATTTAGTTGCTTTTCTGCAATTAATGTTTAGATAAAATTCGTACGTACTTTTCCTGATTTTGAGCTTGACGCTTCAAACTTTAGGTATATACATCTGGGACCTTTTAATTCTAACATTCGAAATGTAAAGGTGGCTCAGTCAAAAAGGCAGCCAAAATGTGAAATTGGTCATTTTCAACTGTTAGTTCCGAGGAAATTCAGACATGAAAGGGTTAACATAGGGTCGGATCCTGGGAGGAGATTTTGTCCCAAGATAATTTTGAGGGGGCTTGCATCTTAAACCAAACTTTTCAAGGGGGCTTGTGCCATAAGCATAACATAACGTTAATACTAACATGAATTCTCAATTCTCAATAAATCTGAAACAAAATAATGAAATCTTAGAAATTTTAATAGATTTTCTTGAAAATTTGGTTCTGGAACTTTGGTTCGAAAAGTTATTTTTTCCGGCCGTCTCTTCCCTTCCCAACCTTTTCTTTACCCCATGTTCCTGATGGCGGTATGTCCTGTACCTTGTGCTGGCGGGGAAGACTGGTACCCCCAGACTGGAGACCTTCACTCAGGCCCGTAAGCCCAGACCGGCCAAGCCCACCATGCCGGGTCGGGCTGAGGTAGGAAAAATTTGGCCAGGCCGGGCCGACTACTGTAGCGGGCCGGGCTCCGGGCCAGGCGTGGTGTTTTCAGATAAAAGATTTGTCTTGTTTTCCATTCTGTCAACATTTTAATGGAAATTATATACTTTTCTAAAATAGTTTTGAGTAATCGGTACTGTTTTCTTTCGATCTTATTTAAAATTTCCTAGCTGCTTACAGTGCTGCCGAACGTGTATAGTTAGCGTACTCGTATATTTATGTATCTTTATCTCTTTATGTATCTTTATCTCTAATTGTACATTAGCATCTGACATCCAATATTTATTTATTTATTTATGTATTTTTAACATTTGGAAAGTATTCCTGTTATCGTTGAATAGACGAAACTGAGCCGATAATTATTGTCTAAATCCAAATAACCGAAAAGAGGACGGTACTTATTTGCTGAAAGTAAAGAGGAACTGTGAGAAATCGGTAAAAATGGTTTCTGCGACGACGAATAAGATTTTGTGATATGTAAAACACAGTTTTTTCTATTTCGGGCAACGGCAAAAACTTAGTACACACGTGCCGGGCCTCACTTTTTACCTTCTGACCGGGCCGGACCGGGTCGAGGTCCACAAATTTTGAAACGGACCGGGCCGGGCCGATAGAGATTTCTACGGGCCGGGTCGGGCCGATAGAAATTTTTACGGGCCGGGTCGGACCGGCCTGAAAATCCAGGCCCTTGAATGTCTCTACCCCATACCCCCCGTGTTAACCTAGGGCAATATATACTAGCAACAAATAGGGCTAATTTTGGCACATTTCATAAGAAAACCCCAAGAAATGGCACATCTTCAGCCTCCCTTTTATTAAAAATTTGATATAACTGTTACGTGCTGAACGATAAAGCGGGGAAAATGGAATAAAATAATCAGTTTCAAGATGAAAATAATCATCAATGTGTAAAAATTGCTCAAAGCAAGAAAAAAGTTTCCAAAACAATCACGCGCAAGAAAATCAAACAGTTCATCTATGGTCACTAGCAGCCTTTAAGAGAAAACAGGGTTAACCCAAACCCGGGTTTGCGGTAACCAGGGTTAGCGTAACCCAACCCCAAAAATGTTTGATTGGACCGGGTTAACCCCAGGGTTAACCTAACCCTGAAATTTTGGGGTTAACCCCAAAATAGGGCCTAACCCGGGTTAAGCTTAACCCCGTTTTGATAGGACCGGCCCCAGGGAGAGTATCTTCCCAGCGATGGGAAGCAAGGATATACCCCTGTAGTTCTCACACTGGCGCCTGTCACCTTTTTTGTGTACCGGCACAATGATAGCCTGTTGCCACTGTCTTGGAGCGTGTCCGTCTGACCAGATCTTTTCAAATAATATAACAAGAGAAGGGGCAATCTGCTCAGCTGCACAGATGAAAAGTTCGGGATTAATTCCATCTATTCCTGCTGCCTTCCTGGATTTTAGAAGGGATATTGCCTTCAGTACGTACCTCATGTAGGTTTGGCGGATCGCACCGATTGTCTGCTGTAGAGGGACAACGGGGTGGTTCAGCTTCCGGGAGAATTTGCTCAGGTCGAGGTCTGTTGAGGAGATCATTGAAATGTTGTTTCCATCGGTCCAATTGTTGCAATTTGTTACGGATCTGATTACCGTTGCTGTCCTTTACAGCACTACAAACAGGAGGCTTGCGTCCAGTCACGTTACGCAACAGCGAGAATAGTGCCCGAGAGTTCCCACTGGCTCCAGCTCGCTCCATTTTCTCAGCTGTCCGATTCCACTCTTTTTCTTTATCCCGTTTAAGCTGGCGTCGCAGGGCTTTCTTGATTCTAGCTTTGCTGGCCTCATCAGTTGCCGCCCGGCAATTGGCTACCGGGGTCCTGCTTTCGTCTGATATAGGCAATTGCTTTCTTTTCCCTTTCCTTCTACCCAAGACGGTTTCAGCAGATTCTGTTATTCCAGATCTCATTTTTTCCCACAATTCTTCAGCTGTATCCTGGCTATCTTCATATATCGAAAGGGCATGGAACTTATATATTGCTGATCTCAACTTTGTACCTTTTTCTGATGTTCGCATCGGCCAGTCGATCTATATCGTAAGGAGCCAGGCGTCTGCATTTAGGTACCGCAGCTAATTTCAGATTTAGGTTGGCAATCATCAGCTCATGGTCAGACGGCAAGGCAGTACCTCGAACAGCCCTGCAGTTGTTTACTGAAGATCGCCATCGTCTTCTGACTAAAAGGTAGTCAATCAACTTCTTGGTTCGACCATTATTACTTCGCCAAGATAAAAAGTGTGACGATTTATGTCTGAAAAAGCTGTTTGCAACACAGAGATTATGCGTACCAGCACAGGACAACATGCCGTTATCGTTCAGCTTCCCAGATCCAAAAGGTCCTCTGTTTCTTTCCCATCCGTCCCTACAGTCACCAATTTCTGCATTGAAATCTCCAAGGAGAATTACATAATCAGAAGCTGGAATACCATCTAGGATTTCCTGCAAATCTTCATAGAACTGGTCCTTTGCAGGGTCTTCGGATACCTCTGTGGGAGCATAACACCCGACCATCGAAATGTGTCCATTCCAAGATTTAAATCTAGCGTATAGAAGGCGGTCGTTGACGGGTGAAAAGGAAAGAAGGGCTGCATTTGCTTTTTCTGACAGCAACATTCCAACTCCTCTTACTGCTTGAGATATATGGCCAGTATAGTACAGGAAGAATTTAGATCTAGCAGTGTCCACAGTTTCAGATCCGGCTCCACTGATCCTTGATTCGGTTATGATCACTATATTATATCTAACCCATAATGCTCCATATCCGTTGCTATAACACACCTTCTTTGTTGGTCTCCAGCCGTCTGTATAGCCATGGGGTGAAAAAAAACCCACCCCCTTTTTGGGGGGAAAAAACCCACCCGCCTCCTGGGTCATGGGTTGGAGATATGAGCTCCAAAACATAGCAGCAAGAAGCGCGACTCTTTCTAACCTATGTATGCAAAGATCAAGTCATTTGGTTCACTCCTGCTTATTTTATGACATTTTGAAAATGACAACTAGTTTTTGGTTCAACCATCCAAAAATTTACCAAAAGTTTGGACCGATGTAACTTTTGACTGGGTTGGGCTAGAAAAGTTTTGCAAATATCTGCAATGATGGCAACTCTTCCTCTTTGCACACAGCCAAAATTAGACCGATCCGCTGTACCGTTAGTCTGGCACATTGCCAAATGTGGCGGGGAAAAACCCACTTTGGGGGGGAAAAAAACCCACCCAAATTTTTTTGAAAATTTTTTTAACAACTCAACACGGAAACAATTAGAGACTATAGCACGGTACTATTGAGCACGCTGCGTCATCCTATGCGGTCAGATTCGGACAATTTTGCTTACCTGGCTAGCTAGGGGCTAAAAACCTTAAAAGTGCCATTTCGCAGTTGGAGGACCCAATACAGGTACAATTGTGGATTTTAACAGCCAATTCTACGTAAAAAACCATTCTCTACACGATAGAATAATAAGTTTTATCAAATTACATCATTTTTAGCATTTTTCAAAAATTGCCCTATGTTTATGTGTTAAACTTTATGAAACCTGGCCAGTTGATGCAGCATTTTCAACGGCACATGAGATCTCAAAAAAAGTTACTTAGATCGGGTTTTTTGGTTCATACTAACTAAAAAGGGGTTGAATTTTACACTGGAAGTGTCAGAATTGCGATAGAACAATTTTTAAGACCTGTGAGGGGTGGGTTTATTTTCCCCCCATTTGGGTTTTTCCCCCCCATTGGGTTTTTTTCCCCCGCTACTTTTTGCATTATACCGCTCTAACGGTACAACTTAGAGAAGTGCAAATAGGCTTAAAAGAAAGTTCTAAGTACGCCAAGTACGATGGTATATAAAGTTCTCAGATAACCCTTATAATAAAAAAGTTCCAGCCAAAATCCGAAAATGTGGGTTTTTTCCCCCCATGGCTATACGTTCCAAAATCCAACTTGTAATATGTGTTTTGGATGTAAAAGAGGCCTGACTGGAGGACTCCGCAGCGTATTGGATCTTATGATGTCATTTACATACCGTCTGGTCAACCTTACATCTGAGGGGGAGAATCCACAAAACGATGAGGATGAACTGTCACTGTCAGCATCATGCAAGGTGTGGCTGATGAGAGCTTCAGTCAGTTCCCAGTCTTCAGAATTAAAGCCGTCAAAGCCATCGCTTGATGTTTCCAGAAGATTGTTTAAATGGTTAATCATACAGCATCAATCTCGGGGAATCAAAAGCGGAGTTTACCAGACATGTGCAGGAGGGGAAGTTCTGAGGGGTGAAGGGCGGCCGAAGGCCGCCGAAAAACCGGATTTTTCCGGTTTTTTACCGGAAAAATCCGGATTCTGGGGGGGGGGGTGGGGGCCCCCGCTGGGGGGGGGTGAGCTCAGGTTTGGGGGGGGGGTTAAACCCCCCCCCCCCAAGCACACGTATGGAGTTTACCCCGGTGGAGCCCCGGAACACCGGGGGTAACCGAAATATGAACAGTACTGCTTGGGATCGGATACAAAGCCTCCGACCATTCATCCATTGGCACAGCAACCGAGGATTGGCTCCGAGCATTGGCATGGTAGGAAGAGGAGATACACGGCTAGTAATAGTGCGTCAATTAGGAGACGGCAGTTCCTAACTCGAGACCCAGTGTATATTTGATGATTCTAAGGAGCGGATCCATGAACCAGAGTTTCACAGACCAGCCACCCCTAGGGTCCTGCCTTCGCACCATCATCCATCTGATCCATCCTGGAACAAAAAACTACAGAAGCAGCCACTTTGTTCAGAGCATCACAAGGGATTGAGTGTGAGGGTGGAGAGGGTTTGGTCACAGGACGCCACCGTGCAATGTCCTGGGCTTCCAGGGTGAGTTGGGCCTGGCTAGGACCCGGAACTACCTCTCCCCCCAAATCGTGAAACCAAAAAAACCCTGCTTCTCAAAACGGCTTTTTTTCTGGAGACAAGTTAAACTTTTTCATTTTCTAAATAAAAGAAAAATTAAATAGAACTCTAATAAATACATTTAAGAATTAATTCCGTAAAACGTTTAAATTTCGCACCTGTTATTAATTATTCAATTAAATATTACATTTCCGTTAAATCTATTCCATGTAAACTTTCAACATCTGCATCTGTTTTCTTTGCTTTCATCAAACCTGTCTTTTCTAATATATCTTTTAGATGAAATTCTGATAGCTTAAATTTATATAGTATTTTAATTTGATCATATATACATCCTCATGATAAGTTAAATACGTAGTGGGTAAATGAAATCTGGTCCACTTCTGTCAAATTTGCAATATTTCATGCATGAATTTGAAAAGTTTGGTATACATTTGATGAAATTGCTGCAAGAAATATTGAGTATTTCATGTGGAATATGTATAAAATTTAAATTTCCCAAATCTTGAAAAAGTGAAACTTATAAATAAACTGCAGTGTAAACTAACATGGGCTTTTATGTAAACACAACACTATGCACAATCAATTAACCCAAAAATTCCCCGGCGGGGGGATGAACCCCAACCCCCAAACCCCCCCTGGGTGCGCCCATGCCATCAGCTTGTTAGGGAACAAAAATGTCTCTTAAGAAATTAGAAACGTATAACACCTATAAGTTACCAGGGTATTTTCTTTTAAATGACGTAATGCCAAGATACGCCGAAACTTGTTCCTGCAACATATAGTAATGCCCAAATCGATCAGGAGGCCATTTATACTCGAGCAGTTCCTCTGCCGCAACAATGCTAAAAAAAAATACGATATACGAATTAGTGGTGGGCAACCGATCAGACTTTTGCCAAAAATATTTTGCCAGACTATTCCACAGTTGTCTTTGAAAACTAGGTAAGATTTAAACTAATTATAGAATTAAAAAAACAAAGATGTCATTACAGCACCGACAAAATCGGGCCGGAGGTGGGAATCGAACGCACAAGCCCTTACATAACTGTTCTTTGGGTGGGCTCGGGGCGAAACATAGGGAAAGCTAATAATTGAATCATTTCTAACTATATATGTATATAACATGCCGAAAGGCGATTTTCTGAGGAGGGACAATTTTGGAGAGGAGATCGTAGGCGATTTTTAAGAGAGACAAATTTTGGGAGCCAGGTCCCCCCACTAGACCTCTTCCACCCCCACTTTTTTGGGTTCATCCCCCACTCACTATATATAAGGTGCCCAGAAAATGCCTAATTTTAAGGATTTTTGGTCAAAATTTTCAAAAATTTTCCGGCTTCGCCGGAATTTTTTGGTCAAAAATCGTCTATTTTGGTACTCAGACTTGATTTTTGAGCACTTTCTAGCATAGCTATAGCGGTATATATATATATATATATATATATCATAGGGGTCGCGGTAGCGACCCCTATAATATGAGTGAAAATGGTCGAATGACCGTGTAAAACAAGGCTGCGCAGAAGCTGCGCAGATTCCTGCGCAGATCCTGCGCAGATTATGTGCGCAAAAAATTGTACGTGTCGACGCTTTGACGTTGGTAAGGGGGTTTTGTAGCTTTAATAGCAACAGATAGAAAAATTTTTGCCTATGAAAACCATATATATTCTTGGAGTACGCAACAAAAATAAGCCGATAGGCTAGTTTTTATGCCTCCCAGAGCCGGAAAAAAATTTTTGGTGGGGGGCCAAAGTCGGCCAAAACGCTAAAATGACCAAAAAGCTGGCTTATCCCTAGTGGGGAGGGGTGGGGGGGCCGCCCCCCATTCGACGACCTCCCCATTCGAGGCGCCCCCCCCATGAAAAGCCCCCCCCCCATAAATCCCCACCTCCCCCCCCCCATCACCCCAAAAATTGCCAAATTTTACCATTTTTACACTAATTTTCAAAAATTTTCCGGCTTCGCCGGATTTTTGACTAAATTTTCGCTATTTTAGCTTAAAAAACACCTAAAATTAGTCATTTTTTAGCGATTTTTAGCAGTTAGTACGCAAAAAAACCCACAAAAATTCGAAAAAAATTTCTAAAATATGCCCCCCCCCCCCATTTTGGGTGAGCCCCCCCCCCCCCATCGATGGGGGCCCCCCCCCCCCATAAAAACCCCCCCCCCCCCCATAAAAAATTGCCAAGGGATAAGCCAGAAAAAGTATGCTTCAATGTCACCTTAATAAGTCAGACTGGGCTATATATGGGGCAATACTGCCTATATGGCTGAATAGGACACATATCAGGGTCGTTCAATTGCTATATGATTTTCCGGCCGTGAGCGTAATTTTTGGGTACTGGCCTGCCAAAGTTGGTGAATTTTGGGTCCAACTTTGAACTTGGTTTTTTCGCTTATTTTGCGACCTGGAAGGCTCAAATCGTGCATACAAAGGTTTTTGCGGTCGGAGAATCTATTCCTGCTATTACTTTTGCTGCCCGACTGACCCAAGTTGCTGGGCTGGTTCCACCTTGCCGTCTGGAGGGTCATGTCGGCAACCGCTACCTGGAGGCCCATACTAGGCTCTACTTGGCCTCTCAAAACTTTCTCTATAGGGGTTCAGGGTATTTTTTAGGGATTTTTTTTCGGGGGGGGGGCTTACCGGGGGCCCCCCCCCCGGGCGGGAGGGGGGGGAAGAAATTTTCGGGGGGGGGGGGGAAGATTTTTCCGCAAAAATGAGCCAAAAAATGGTTTTTTTGGCGTATTTTGCATGGTGAAACGCAAAAAGTTCTCAAAAATGCCAGGATTTAAGCTAAAAATAGCTATTTTTACGAAAAATCTCCGGCGAAGCCGGAAAATTTTTGAAAATTGGCCTATTTTTGGCAAAAATTTGGGCCTCCAAAAAATCCCGGGGGGGGAAGCAAAAATCCCGGGAGGGGGCGATTTCGGGGGGGGAAGGCATTTTCGGGGGGGGGAAGGTCAATTTCGGGGGGGGGGGGGGGGGGGGGGGGGGGGGGGGGGGGGGGGGGGGGGGGGGGGGGGGGGGTTTTTTTTTTTTTTTTTCTGGTGCGCCCAGCTTATTGCCGGTGTCCGTTTTGCCGTCCGACTCATCCATCTTGCTGGGCTGGTTCCACTTTTGCCCGTCTGGAGGGTCATGTCGGCAACCGTTTCCTGGAGGTCCATGGGCTCTACTTGGCCTCTCCAAAACTTTCTCTATATGGGTTTTCTGGTGCGCCCAGCTCATGTACGGTGTCCGTTTTGCTGTACAACGCACCCATATTGCTGGGCTGACTGCACTTGACTGTCTGAGGGGTCAGGTCGGATAGGGGGTCAGGTGGTCCAAAATAAAATTTTTCAAAAGTGGTCAAATTTGGTACCAAATGAAAGCCCTAAGTGCGCTGAGCAACTTTTGTCATAGAACTGCATGCTCAAAGTGGCTGTAGAGTGCTGTGGTGGGGTGGGGTGGGGACTTAGGCGATTTTCGGTCAAAAATGAAATTTTTCCAAAGAGGTCAAATTTGGTTCCAAATGAAAACCCTAAGTGAGCTGAGCAACTTTTGTCATAGAATTGCATGCTCAAAGGGGCTGTAGAGTGCTGTGGTTTGGTGGGGTGGGGACTTAGGCGATTTTCGGTCAAAAATGAAATTGCATGCTCAAAGTGGCTGTAGAGTGCTGTGGTGGGGTGGGGTGTGGGGACATAAGCGATTTTGAGTCAAATATGAAATTTTCCAAAAGTGTCAAAATAGTATCTGCTTGCGCATGGTGTTCGGAAATATATCATGTTGGTTCTTTTTTGCGCATACATATGTAAAAGAATGGAAAACAAGAACCAAAAATGCTCCTTCGTCGCATGTAAAATACATATGAGTACTCTCAGGCAGGTTGTACAAACACGGAAACTAGCCTGTAAAATGCATATGAGTGGCGTTGAGGTTGTAAATTAAGGAAAACAAGTTGCAACGGCTTAACATATGAGCCTGTCCTACAACGAGGCTCATATTGGCGTCACAGTGCAGTCTTCTTAAAGATCATCAGGCCATCATATTAAAGAAAAAACGAATGAATAGAAATAATATGTTAACATTGTGGCCTGAAAGAAATGGACTGAACGAAGTGAACTGCGACACCCTCAAGTTGAACTGTATATACATGCAAGCTGATGTTTCCCGAAACACCATGGCACCTACTATTTCCGGAAGCACTATAGTACACCTACTGTATTCTCGGAACACTATGGCACACTACTCTCACATACGTAATGCTTTCCCCACTTGGCTCTGAGTCAGAGCGCAGAGTGGCAAGTACCGTATAATGCGTATGCAGAGCATAATGTCTTAGCGACAAGATGTGTGAAGGACAATTTTGTAATGAAAAGCTTTACTTGCTATTTATATGAAGGTCAAATATCGACAAATTATATTATTATATACGCCAATATGAGCCTCGTTGTAGGACAGGCTCATATGTTAAGCCGTTGCAACTTGTTTTCCTTAATTTACAACCTCAACGCCACTCATATGCATTTTACAGGCTAGTTTCCGTGTTTGTACAACCTGCCTGAGAGTACTCATATGTATTTTACATGCGACGAAGGAGCATTTGGATTCTTGCATATATATATGCAGAAAACAGGCTATTTTTACTGCAATTTTTGCAATTTTTAGACCGTTGTATCTCCCCCGGTATAACCGAAAAATAAGAAGGTTATGATCTAGGTCAGGTCGGTCACACGTACAAAAGTAATGTATATATACCCTTCATTTTGCTCCACACCAGCAAACATTCTTGTTTTTCGCTTTCTCTTCCCAGATGCATCCAACCCAGCAGACATAAGGTCAGAAACCAGAGGGCCGGTAGAGCATCCA
>JASAND010026889.1:0-19879 GCA_030248195.1 Trissonchulus latispiculum
CGCATTGTGTCATGGCGTAGGTTAGTATATAAGGTAGTGAAGTCATAAGTATTTACAGTTTTTGCAGAGTTTGTTTCGTTGATTTTTGTTATATTGGCCAAAATAGCTTGGAACCAACCAACAAAAACCAACCAAAACCAACATTTGAAATTCCGAGCCTACCCTAACAACAGACTTATATATAATTATAAAAATTATATATATATATATATATATATACACATATATACATTACCCATACTGCGCTTATTCTCGGAAATATTTCTTGGGGGTCCCACTCTGACTCACAGTAAAATAGCAGAGACCCAATTTCAAACTCATTTTAGGGCACTATATATACGCATTATAAACCACAATCTGGGCTAATTTTGGCATATTTTAGCACAAATTTGTCAATTTTCAACCCCTATTTTCGCCTACGAAAACTATTGACAGAACCTTTTGAGTATACGTATACGTTCAATGTGCTATACATCGAAAAAGGAGCATTTTTAGCTAAAAAAACTTGGGTACAGTTAAGGGGGGCCCTCCCACCCCTCCCCAAATTTCGGATTTTGGTGGGTTCCCCTTAGCCAAATTTGGACCTTCTACTCCCCCCAACACAAACAGGTGGTACACCTACACATGGTCTGGGGCGATGGTGCCCAGCTTGCCCAACCCGTCTCCTCTCTACTACGTACGTATGTGAGTTTTTCACAAGTAATATTTACTCCCCGACCCTCCCCTTACACCCAATGTCTTCGCCATAGTTTCCTGATGGAGGGGGCTGGAGGGGGACTACCCCCGTCCCCAAAAAGTAAGAGCCAATTTGCGTTTGCCCCTCCAGATTTTGACTTGCCCTCCTCAACCTTCGGCTCCCCCCATAGGTGTACCACCTGTTTGGGTTGGGGGGGGAGTAAAAAGTCGAAATTTGGCTTGGCGGGGTCTCAAAAATTGGAAATTTTCAAAAAACTGTACCCAAACTGTACCCAAATTTTTTTCAGCTAAAAATGGCCCTTTTTGGACATAAAAACTACTATTTTCGACATAAATCTAATAAAAAAACCACTCGTATTGAGTTTTAAAACCTATTTTTTAGCTTTCTTAACTGTTTCTAAACATTTTCAGAAAATGTTTGGAAAATTGCAAAATTTTTTGCAAAAATTTAGCATTTTTTCTTTTGTTTGGACCCCATTTTAGGGGGGAGGGGGGTCTGAGCTCGGCTTGGGGGGAGTAGTCGCCGTCAGGGTATGGGGGAGGGGGGTCTCACAGGGGGTGAACTATACTGGTACACCTATGCCCCCCGAACCCCCCCCCCCCAGCGATTTTTGGACCCAAGAGATGCCCAAAAATGTTTACTGTTAAAAGTTGTCCTCAAATTTAAACTTGAAAATGCTTTAAAGCGGTGTAAAAGGTTAAAAACAAGTCTTATTTCGAAGGAAAAAGGGTTAAAATTTTGAAAATTTTTCATTTTTAGCCATTTTTTGGAATTTTTAAGACCCAAATTCTGGGGAGGGTTTGGGGGTATCTACCCCATCATATTTCGTTTTCTACCAACAAATTTCAAAACTTGATTCCCCCCTGGAGACCCAAAGTTCCCGGTAAACTATGGTCCTTTCCAGCCCTCCCCTAATTTTAATTCTGAAAAATTCTGAAGTGCAAAAATTTATGCAATATATATATATATATATATATATATATATATATATAATTCGCTAAAAAGTTAGAAAATTGCTAGAAATCCATATCCCCTCATTTCACCTGGGAAAATTGGCTAGAGATAATCCCCCCTTCCCCCCACCCACCACTAAGACTTATTCTGAATCGTCCCGCCCGTTACAACAGCTTGAATATATATTTACCATTACATCATATAAGTCTTTAGCTAGCTATCAGTTTTGTGGCATTTATCGTTTGCTTGCCGTTAACGGGATTCCGGAATCCCGTTAACTCCCCAAAACTTTCCAAATTGGAAACACCCCAAATGCGAAATTTCGTGTGTTGGAAACCCCCCAATACAGGTTGGGTGATTCCGGAATCTTCCCCGTTCAGTAACGGAATTCCGGATTCTCCCAGGGAGCTTTCCGGAATTCGTTAGGTGCAGCCGGCCGAGTATTTTGAAAGGCGCATTGTGGCAAACTTTGGTAGAAGCGGTGAACCCTGAGAAAGTGGATTACAGAAGCGGGCCCGTGACGGTGAATGGAAATGGGCTAAGCGGTGAATTGCCAAGCTGCAGCCTACGAGACCGCCCGTACGAATTACATGTTCCGCGACCGGGGAGTAACGGCTTTAGTTCACCGCAACAACCGGAAGAGAACAATCTCGGTGCAGACAATTCACGTCATTCCGGAAGGACAGGCGGAAGAATTTATTGGAATTGCGTAAAAAAGATTGAAACTCGCTGGCGATAATTTGGATCATCACCACTATGGTATATTCATTGTGTTTGCTGAATTTGCGCGATACTGTGAGCTGATAGAATGGCCCGAGCAGCCCGAACGTGCCGAGCGGCCCGATGATGTATTACTTCTTACTGCTGCGCATATGTTTATTATTGTTAGGGGACATAATACGTGTGCAAATTTGGAGTCTATTGGGATGTTTAAATCAAATTTTGTTTGAAATATGTCAATTTCCATAACTTAGTAGTACGGTAAGATGCATGGTAAATGTCGTGCTGCATCTACATGTACTCTGTCAGATTTGCTGTTATGGACACGCAACACATGTCTTTGACAAAAAATGAAGACATTGGCGTAGTAGTCCGCAGAAAAATCAATATATACCCCAATCTGACGGTGATCAGAAAATTTACAAGGCTGCTGTTAGTTAACACTGAGAAAAACAAAAAACACCGAGTCTTTGAACAACACTGCAACATTACAATGTACTCGCTTTCCTCTATGCTTGCTCACTGTAGTCAACAAACTCCAGCTCACAGATATATGTGCAGTAGCAATGTAACTCCACGGTATACAGTAGGGTTTAGATCAACTCAATCTAACAACATCAATACTGCTACATCCTACCGGGTGTAGTAGAGGTAATTTAATTAAGGAAAAAGGAATATTGCATACCACGAAGCACCTGAAAACAACTTAGTCATATGGTAAGACTCGACTTTGAGGTATCCTGCTTAGCAACTGAGCCACAGTTGCTTCGGTGGAATGAGCATACCGGAATTCTGATCCAAGTACCACTTTCATGCACAAGGCGGCCGCGTGCCGATCGACCGGGGCTGGCAGGTGCCGACCGGTCAACGAAGTACTGGGACAGAGAAGATTGGCTTATTTGAATAAGGTTGCCAATTGTCAGAAACTTGCATTTTGCACAAGTTTTTGCACTGTTGTTCCCAGAATATTTATGGCAGGACCAGAGGCCTATTTGGTCTATTTCATAAAACTTTTAAAATTTTCACCTGTAGATTTGTACTACAATTCCTACATACCTAGAGAGAGCTGTAGATGCCACCAAAATTGGTGTATTTTCGAAAGAGGTTAGCGTTGTGTGTTTTGTTTTTTATTGAATGTATAGCTGTAGCTCAAGTCTACAGTTGTAGCAGACAACGACATCCTTACAAGCTTGCTGTTGTATTATTGATGAAAATTCCATAATGGATGCAAATGCCGGAATAAATTTAAGCAATTAGTACTATACTAGATAAACAAAAAGACTAGGTATTTGCACATTTGTGGATTTGTAAATACAATTGAAAGAACAAACGAAACTAAGATTGTCACTACAGCACCTCCGACCCGAAAAATTCGGGCCCGAGGTGGGGATCGAACCCACAACCTTTGGCTGTCTAGGCCAACATTCCTGAAATTGTAATTGCAATTATTACAAATGTAAAATTGGAATTACAATTCTTAAAATTGTAATTACAATTCCTGCAATTGTAGTCATGGCTCTCACGATTGTACCTACAATCCTGTAGAATTGTGATTGTAGGCAAGACTATAATTGTACAAATGTAGAAAACTTAAAATTGTTATATGAAACTAGAAATCTGTAAAATTGTAGAAACGTTGCTACAATTGTAAGAACCTACAGGCCTGTAATTATAGTTTTATGAAATAGGCCCATTTATGTCGCAGAGGCTAAAATCGAAAAATACCATCTTAAAATGCACCGGTCATTTTTAGAAGAGTACAGTTGCCCTGTGGGGGATTGAGGACGATTCATTTGATGGCATTTACACTGATTAATTTCTTTGTGCAAAGGTTGCACACCGAGTTCGAGACCGAAATTTCAACAGGAAAGCACGACAGGACGGATTTTAAAATGTAAAAGTAAATTTAAAAAACAAATTTTTAAATTTTTGTTTCACGAGCCTTCTTCTAGACCTTGTCTTTAACAGAGTGCTCAAGCGCTTGGTTAAAAGCTAGACCCTGATCTGCCACAAACTACACAACAGAAGACACGACATAAAAAGCTATTGCACAATTAAAATGCAACATCAAATTAATTTTGTTAATAGTTCGGATTCATTGCTGCGTTACTACGTAATTGAAAGCAAATTTAGCTCTGCTCGAAAGATGCAGTTATGGAAGATCTTCTTAGCTTTATGCAATAGTAAGTCTATGCCAACGATTATAGATTCAGAAGGAATGTTCATTTTTTCAACTAGGAATACGTTTGGTTTGTGTAAATCCTTTGTTCAGGATAAACACACAGTTCATCAACTAACATTAAACGCTGGTTTCATAGATTCAGGTGCCTACGTATTCAAACTTATAGTTACATACAATCAAGTTAACAACGTAGAAGGATTGAACTCATTGTAATGAACAAGCCTCTCTGTGCGGGTTCCTAGCTGAGTAGTAGCGCACTGTATTGTCAATCAGCCAATTAGAGAGGGATCGATCCTAGGGCCTTTTCATAAATTGGATTAAACGGATTAACTTAAACTTTAATCATTTTATGAATACCCTCACGGATTAAACGAATTAAACTTTAATCCGTGACGTATTCATAAAATCGCTACGGATTAAAACCATGGCGGATAAACCTTTAATCCGTGGTGTATTCATAAAATGATTAAGATTAATCCGTTCAAAATCCGTCACTTAAAAAACTAGTTCAAAAGCAATAGTTTAATCCGCGTTTATTGCGGAGATTAAATGGATTAAACATTAGTTTTGGTGCTGATTCCATTTGAAGACATCAACTTTAAACAATCATACCTCATTCATTATTTGGTGTTAGAAAACTATTCTTATATCAAAATGTAGCTTAAAATTTTCTCGTGTTAATGGATAATCTAAAACTAATTTTCGTTTTATAGAACTTTCTTAAGGAATTTTAGAAAAAGCAGAATTTGTCAGATTTTTACAAACTGAAGTAAACTGTTTCGTGGGACATCGGGTATATCTTTTGATACCTCTATCAAATAGCTGCAGCCCGAGTTTTGTCTTTTCTCATCTGTACTTTTCTCAATTTTGTCAAGAAACAACTTTAACTACCAGCAAACTAAAAGCAACAACTGCTAAAGCGGGTTGGAAGGTGGTTGGTTCCATCTATACTTTGTTTATTTTGATGCCGTAACGTGCCTAATATTCAGAGTTGGAAAGGGATCTATTTGAAGCTCTATATACATATACAAATTGTACTCACTATTTAATTGTACTAGCAAACAAGTCTATGTTTCTGGTTAACTAGTTCAGTATAGCCAGTCTGCACTTAAACATATTTCTCAAAACTACAGAAACATCCCGAATTTTTGTTCGGTCTTGACATACAGAACTCTAGCCGAGAAACCTAGGATTTGATATAGCGACGCTTAGTCCTCCGAAATCCAAACATTTTAGAGAAAATTACTATATTCACAATCTCATTCAGTTCTTTACTTGAAGGTTGTTCATCAAAATTACTAAGTACAACGTACAACAAAAGTATTACTAAGTACAAAGTACAACAAAAGCATTCATTTCAGAGTAGACAACATTTTTAGGTGCTGGTTTCCTTTCTGTATATTTTACTCTTACGGCTGTAATCCTATATTGAGAACTAGCTGAAACTTACGGAACTCATTTTCATGATCATTAACAATCTGGGACCAGTCCCGCTTTTTTAAGTGAGAAGATAAGAAGTTTTCTGGTCTTACATTTTCACTAAGTAGGCTGCAGTTGATTGTTATGGATGGAAGGAAAGAGGACACAAAAATGACATTTTTGCTTTTACAACCTCTCTTTAGTTGTTAACTCAATATAAACCAAAACCGGTCTTGGGGGTCAAAAATTGCCACTTTTGAGGAAATCAGTTTATTCGAATTACTGCCACATGTTAACGACAGTGTTGAATAATTTTACTTTCACTGTCTAAATGCACATATTTTTATCAACGATTATTAATTTAAGTTAATTGTTTTAAGCTATAGATTTGATAGGAAATAGTTTGTGGCAAACTGCGGTTATTTTGTTTTGAACATAGATTTCTCAAAAAGCTGTTAGAAAGATTTTATGGGTGAATAAATAGTCGCACTTTTGCGGAGGGACGTTTCTCTTGGTTTCGGCTAAAACGTGTTTCTCTCGAGAAAACAACTCAATGCAAATTTGCGAAATTTAGTGTCGCCGTACATTTTGCGGATTTTCTGAACCATTAGCCACTAAGTCAAATCCAAACAAACGTCCCTCGACCCACATGTCGTACTTTAGGGTAGCACAAAAATAATTTTTCACCGCTGCTGCAGTTTTGAGAAATAGATGTTTAAAACCGATGCTCTCAGAAAAGTCAGTTAACTTCGAACAGCCAGTTGAGTATAATGAGTAATGTAGAATGAACTCATTATAAGCTTTCAAATGAGGTATATAAATCAAATACCAAAAACTAAGAAAAAAAGAAGAAGAAGAAGAAACTTTAAGAAATCGCTTCATAAAAGGAAACCAGCACCTTAAACGAATTGAAAATTAAACTTGTTTTGAATTCTTTGAATTTGAATTGAATTCTGATTCTCAAAACCTAATCAACATTTTCGGAAATATGTAAATTCTTTGGAAAGAGTATTTTCTCGAATTTCAAGGATACTTTTCCAGTCACGAGCAAGTATGTAGGCTTATTAAAACAAGATATTGTCTCAAAATCAAGACAAAATTTTGATTTCAAGATGAAGCTGTGGCAACGTTGTTCAAACTTAAAAATTTTGATTTCGATTCCTCCAAATTTGCGTGAGGTGGATGCCAGCGAGTATGAGGTTGATTACGATGGCAAATTAAAGCTGTGCGTTGGTTGCTGATTTCGTTCTCACAAGCGAATCTAGGCTAGCCAAACATTCGTTCACAAATCATATGAAGTTAAACCTTGAAACATTTGCTGTCGTCCGAGCATCAAGTGTTCTGAGGCGATATATACACAATTGCTCCCAAGCTTGAGTGTTTTTTCACCGTGTTAGTGAGATTTTCACCGTATTAACAAACAGAATGTAAAAGTTGAGAAAACAGCGTTTTTGACAAAATTGTCAAGTCCTGGAGAAAGTGTCAACCGAAAGAAAGCCCTAGCGTGCGTGCAACTTTAGAAGCCATTTCTGTAACATTTGCTGACATTTCAGGAGTAAAGCAGACATTTATATTAGGAAATCTTATTTTGAGTAGTCCGAAAACGGTATGAATTCTGAATTTAAAGATTTGCCAAGCACTCGATAATCGACTTAATTAATTTCACCAAGTAGTCAGCTGAACTGTATACTCTACCTTATGTGCTTAATAGGCGAGCGGAATTTTAAATGCAGCTTAAAAATTTTTAACACAATACATATGAGTCTTAACGTTACTCAATGCTTCACACATATCGGAGTCATATTTGAAGAAAGGCTTAAATAGAACATCAGCAGCAGTTTTTGAAATCGTATGAAGTATGAACACTCCTATCAAAATATGTGAAATTCAGCAAAATTGGAAAATATATAAAAATCTACTATAAAGGTATATAACTCCACCCTTCATAGCCGAGCTTATGTAAGCATTAGAAAATCGCAATGTTAAATTAATCCATGTGTGCAAGCATTGCTGATTAATTCGCATTCGCAACTGATTAACCTTATAGTAATAATCTATTGATTGTTATTCGTCTAATACAATGAGCAATTAACTACCGAATATACATGTTAAAAACATATAAATTTGGAACTCATTGTTGTAAAAATATTACAGACGTTGATATGCGCAGTTAAATCATAGTATAGATGTTAGTTAACGTTGCATTATCATCACTCACTCACTTCACAATTTACAACTGCAGCATCAATAAGTGAAATCAATATTAATGGAATAGAAACTAGAGAATAGAGATGTGAGCTTCATTGTATTCATAAAATCAGGATTAAACTGGCGGATTAAATGGATTAACTTAAACGGCTTAACTTAAACGGATTAAAAGTGTATTCATAATATGCGGATTAAACTACTTAAACTACTTAATTTAATCCGTTTAAGTTAATCCGTTTAAGTCGTGGGTCAGTTTAATCCGTTTAAGTAGTTTAATCCGTGGTTTTATGAATACGTGTTTTTAATCTGTTTAAGCCATTTAAGTTAATCCGTTTAAGTTAATTCGTTTAATCTTTTTAAGAAAAGGCCCTAAGTGTCACATCTCCCTGTGTATACATGGACTTGGTGTGTCTGCTTGACCTGCTGTGTTTAGTGTTTCACAATAAGTTTTTATCACCTGTTTGTTGTATGTATCTGATTGCAGGTGAATCGCCCAGTGCCAAGGTGGTGGCAACTGAGTCCGCCAACGGTCTACCTATGCCGCCAGTTCATCGTGGCAGTAGTCAGATTCCACCTTCTGCCGGCGGAGACCACTTGAAGGGAGGCCCGCCTTCGTTTCCCGGTCGAATCCGTTTAAGTTAATCCTTTTAAGTAGTGGCTCAGTTTAATCCGTTTAAGTAGTTTAATTCGTGGTTTTATGAATACGTGTTTTTAATCTGTTTAAGTCATTTAAGTTAATCCGTTTAAGTTAATCCGTTCAATCTTTTTATGAAAAGGCCCCTAGACGATTTCTCCTCAGTTGTTACTCACGCAATAGTTCCAAGTACAATGCGTCAGTAAGCTTGTACGGCTGCAACAAATAAGATGGTCAGACAACACTCAATCTGGACAGCCAATGATACTGATAAAAACTAAACTAAAAAAACTTGGGAGTTTCTAAAAAACCGGTTCGTAGTTTTTCATTTTCTAGATTGGTTTCTGTTTCTTATGTTGTGCTTTATATTGAGCAGCCGTGCTTTCCGCACTTGTTTCCAGGCCCGTTTAGACTAGTCCATCCAAATTGGCATTTCGTCCGTCAGTCCGGGCCCACATCCGTAGCTAGCGGACCAGGGGCCTATTTCATATAAATTGCATTTTTTGCATCGAATCGTAACTTCAATTTAACAATGTATTTGAAAGTCGGTTACATTATATTTTATACATTACAATGTAGTAATTGTCATAGAGTTTGAAATAGTCTGGAAATGTAACTACTTTGTAGTTACATTATCTTAGTCTCATAATTTCAATTCATTGAAACTTTTGAAACAATATTGTTAGCAAATTTTTGGAAACTTGCTTTTGGTGTTTTAGATAACAACACAGCAACCATCATCGGAGTAGTTTTTGCTATATTTATTATTCTGGTTCTTGGAGGTGTTGAATTTGCCTTTTACATTAGAAGGGCAAAGAAAAAAGATGGAAGGTGAAATATTATTTAAAAATAATGGCTAGCATAATTCATGCCGAGCAATTGCTGAAGTGGTACTGTATTGTTTAAGTGATACTGCAATCTTTTCCTCAAATCAGCGTACCGCAGAATATTGGCAATTTTACATGGCAAGACATCAATGCAGAAACTTCTGGTTTCATATATATAGAATTTTCATATGTGTGCAAGAAATATCGGCGGACACCTCCCTTCGGAGTGTGGGACCTCGTTTAACAGTGTCATTGGTGGATTGTCTTCCAAGTAAATTAGGAGCATTACTACGAGGCAAAAGTTCTGGTAGAAATTGCATTGCATCTTCATTACTACAGATGCCTCCCCTTAGTATTTTTCCTAAGCTAATTACTTGCATAATGTTAAATACGTTCTACAAAGTAATAAATGCGTACTAAAAGGCCTCTGGTTTTGCGAGAGTGTTCACTACATTTCAAGTCAGACTATAAATGTGGAGAAAAAGATTGACCCAATCACTTATGATTGATAGAGTGCTGTAGGACTGCTGTCGCGGATTTATTGACAATGGTGATCATGGTCACGGATAGTTTCGCGCCATATTTTGCCAACCAATTAGATTGCGTTTCGTCCAGCTCCATCGACATTAGTACATCTTGTTTGTTCGGAAATATCGACAATGACTTGGCGATATTCAGTCGCAATGGATATTTCTCTACTATTCAGCCTCTACAGAAGGAAGTAATATCAATAAGGTTGATCGACTTTGATGATGATCATCTTTAAGCTAATGGAACAGCCGTTCATTGTTTATGTGGGATCAGTTCAAAACAATGTGCTTGCAACGGTAGCTCTGCTTTCCAAGAAATGCTGATCGCAGTAAGTTTTGACAGTTTTCAGGTGAGCAAATAAACTCTTATTTAGACCCAGGGATCTCAAAACAAAACACACACCTGTGAAGACACTTTAAATGAAATTGGTTATTGTGATTATTATTATTATTAATATTGATATTATTATTATTATTATTATTATTATTATTATTATTATTATTATTATTATTATTATTATTATTATTATTTACCCCTCCACTCCCACCGTTATATAAAAATAAGTCATGCGTCTAATTGAAACTGTTGTAATTGTATTTATTCATTATTTCTACAGATTATGGCTAAGACATCCGCAAATTCCTAGTTTCAATTTGACTGATAAACCATTATAAAAATTATGAACTGATGCTCGAGAACGAACGAACGTAACGAACGTTGAATTTCTATTTGTCTCAGACAGTGGTGCGAACAGATCTATTCACTACACGTAGCTCCCCTCCACTAGTTTGGCGGATGTATGGATACTCTATTAGATACACTGCAATGGCGGGCGGGCCGTCATGGCTCTTGCACGTAAACGTATATACTAGGTGCATATGGCATATATGTGTTGGGGGCCCTCCTCCAAATGGAAGGGTCTCTGACTCAGTTAAATGTTAAACTGTTAACTGCTAAATTGTTAAAATTCGGTTAAGTTCTCAATAACTTAAAATTGTTAAAGCAAGCCTCTCCCAGCATCTCACTTCTCAAGGGGGTCTCAAAATTATCCAGTCAAATTCTTCCACGCTCTTTCAAAACTAGTTCTTTCCAGACGTCTCAATTGTATTCAGTCTAGTGTTTTTCTGCCTTGCCGTGTGGTCGTGTTCACTTTTAAGCTCCCCATTTGTGTGTCCTACGTTATTTGCTGTGCTTATTATTTATTTAAAATTGTAAAATTGTAAAATTTTAAAGTTTTTGTGAGCTCCAGGGTGACCCTGTAGAGCCACTTAATTATTATTATTCTATTTTTGTAGTGGGTTAATAATTTGTTCTTTTCTTTAGGAGCTTCTCTCTTTTTATTCTCTCTTTTAAACTTTCTATGAAGTTTCTTAAAAATTCCTTCAAAAGTTTAGGTCTCTTCTTATTAGTTTAGTCCACCTACAGTTTGTTTATTGTGGTGTCTCTGTTTGATAGAATTTGTGTACTCTGTATTTTATTCTCTATTGTCGTTTCTACTAATTAGTTAGGCCTATTTCTACACTGTTGTTTATTCAAAATTTTGTACGCATATTTCGGGGTTCGCCCCTTGTCAAGCATATATTTTTACAGTAAATGTGGTCTCTTTTCGGACCATTCTAGGGCGTCATATTAGCCTAGGTTTTTGTGTTAGACTTGTATACTCGGTAAGTAGGGCTTTTTCTAAGATTATTCGGGTAGGTAGTTAGTTATTTTTAAGCATGTAAAGTTGTAAAGTTGCTTATGTAAAGCATGTAAAGTTGTGAGTCTGTACTCTACAGTTGGAGGTGTACGAAACTCCAGAAACTTACAGTAGGAGAGAAGAAACTATTCACTTAGGAGAACGTCTACCTGGAGGAGATGTAGTTCGAGTCGACTCCAACTACACCTCCTCCAGTTCAACGTTCTCCTTGTGCACAGCTTCCTACTCGTAAAGTTGGAGTTTTTCGTACACTTCCACCTTTACATTACAAATCACAGACTTCACATCTTTTTACATACGAGCAATTTTACTGAACTTTACATGCTTAAAAATAACTAACTACCTACCCAAATAATCTTAGAAAAGCCCTACTTACCGAATATACAAGTCTAGCACAAAAACCTAGGCTAATATGACGCCCCTAAAATGGTCCGAAAAGGAGACCACATTTACTGTAAAATATATGCTTGACAAGGGGGCGAACCCCGAAATATGCGTACAAAATTTGGAATAAACAACAGTGTAGAAATATGCCTAACTATAGTAGAAACGACAGTAAACGCACAAAATACAGAGTACACAAATTCTATCAAACAGAGACACCACAATAAACAAACTGTAGGTGGACTAAACTAATAAGAAGAGACCTAAACTTTTGAAGGAATTTTTAAGAAACTTCATAGAAAGTTTAAAAGAGAGAATAAAAAGAGAGAAGCTCCTAAAGAAAAGAACAAATTATTAACCCACTACAAAAATAGAATACTAATAATTAAGTGGCTCTACAGGGTCACCCTGGACCTCACAAAAACTTAAAATTTTACAATTTTACCAATTTTAAATAAATATTAGGCACAGCAAATAACGTAAGACACGCAAAAGGGGAGCTTAAAAGTAAACACGACCACTCGGCAAGGCAGAAAAACACTAGACTGAATACAATTGAGACGTCTGGAAAGAACTAGTTTTGAAAGAGCGTGGAAGAATTTGATTGGATAATTTTGAGACCCCCTTGAGAAGTGAGATGCTGGGAGAGGCTTGCTTTAACAATTTTAAGTTATTGAGAACTTAACCGAATTTTAACAATTTAGCAGTTAACAGTTTAACATTTAACTGAGTCAGAGACCCTTCCATTTGGAGGAGGGCCCCCAACACATATATCCATATGCACCTAGTATATACGTTTACGTGCAAGAGCCATGACGGCCCGCCCGCCATTGCAGTGTATCTAATAGAGTATCCACCACATCCGCCAAACTAGTGGAGGGGAGCTACGTGTAGTGAATAGATCTGTCCGCACCACTGTCTGAGACAAATAGAAATTCAACGTTCGTTACGTTCGTTCGTTCTCGAGCATCAGTTCATAATTTTTATAATGGTTTATCAGTCAAATTGAAACTAGGAATTTGCGGATGTCTTAGCCATAATCTGTAGAAATAATGAATAAATACAATTACAACAGTTTCAATTAGACGCATGACTTATTTTTATATAACGGTGGGAGTGGAGGGGTAAATAATAATAATAATAATAATAATAATAATAATAATAATAATAATAATAATAATAATAATAATAATAATATCAATATTAATAATAATAATAATCACAATAACCAATTTCATTTAAAGTGTCTTCACAGGTGTGTGTTTTGTTTTGAGATCCCTGGGTCTAAATAAGAGTTTATTTGCTCACCTGAAAACTGTCAAAACTTACTGCGATCAGCATTTCTTGGAAAGCAGAGCTACCGTTGCAAGCACATTGTTTTGAACTGATCCCACATAAACAATGAACGGCTGTTCCATTAGCTTAAAGATGATCATCATCAAAGTCGATCAACCTTATTGATATTACTTCCTTCTGTAGAGGCTGAATAGTAGAGAAATATCCATTGCGACTGAATATCGCCAAGTCATTGTCGATATTTCCGAACAAACAAGATGTACTAATGTCGATGGAGCTGGACGAAACGCAATCTAATTGGTTGGCAAAATATGGCGCGAAACTATCCGTGACCATGATCACCATTGTCAATAAATCCGTGACAGCAGTCCTACAGCACTCTATCAATCATAAGTGATTGGGTCAATCTTTTTCTCCACATTTATAGTCTGACTTGAAATGTAGTGAACACTCTCGCAAAACCAGAGGCCTTTTAGTACGCATTTATTACTTTGTAGAACGTATTTAACATTATGCAAGTAATTAGCTTAGGAAAAATACTAGGGAGGCATCTGTAGTAATGAAGATGCAATGCAATTTCTACCAGAACTTTTGCCTCGTAGTAATGCTCCTAATTTACTTGGAAGACAATCCACCAATGACACTGTTAAACGAGGTCCCACACTCCGAAGGGAGGTGTCCGCCGATATTTCTTGCACCCATACGAAAATTCAATATATATAGACCAGAAGTTTCTGCATTGATGTCTTGCCATGTAAATTGCCAATATTCTGCGGTACGCTGATTGAGGAAAAGATTGCAGTATCACTTAAACAATACAGTACACTCAGAATTGCTCAGCATGAATTATGCTAGCCATTATTTTTAAATAATATTTCACCTTCCATCTTTTTTTCTTTGCCCTTCTAATGTAAAAGGCAAATTCAACACCTCCAAGAACCAGAATAATAAATATAGCAAAAACTACTCCGATGATGGTTGCTGTGTTGTTATCTAAAACACCAAAAGCAAGTTTCCAAAAATTTGCTAACAATATTGTTTCAAAAGTTTCAATGAATTGAAATTATGAGACTAAGATAATGTAACTACAAAGTAGTTACATTTCCAGACTATTTCAAACTCTATGACAATTACTACATTGTAATGTATAAAATATAATGTAACCGACTTTCAAATACATTGTTAAATTGAAGTTACGATTCGATGCAAAAAATGCAATTTATATGAAATAGGCCCCTGGTCCGCTAGCTACGGATGTGGGCCCGGACTGACGGACGAAATGCCAATTTGGATGGACTAGTCTAAACGGGCCTGGAAACAAGTGCGGAAAGCACGGCTGCTCAATATAAAGCACAACATAAGAAACAGAAACCAATCTAGAAAATGAAAAACTACGAACCGGTTTTTTAGAAACTCCCAAGTTTTTTTAGTTTAGTTTTTTATCAGTATCATTGGCTGTCCAGATTGAGTGTTGTCTGACCATCTTATTTGTTGCAGCCGTACAAGCTTACTGACGCATTGTACTTGGAACTATTGCGTGAGTAACAACTGAGGAGAAATCGTCTAGGGGCCTTTTCATAAAAAGATTGAACGGATTAACTTAAACGGATTAACTTAAATGACTTAAACAGATTAAAAACACGTATTCATAAAACCACGAATTAAACTACTTAAACGGATTAAACTGAGCCACTACTTAAAAGGATTAACTTAAACGGATTCGACCGGGAAACGAAGGCGGGCCTCCCTTCAAGTGGTCTCCGCCGGCAGAAGGTGGAATCTGACTACTGCCACGATGAACTGGCGGCATAGGTAGACCGTTGGCGGACTCAGTTGCCACCACCTTGGCACTGGGCGATTCACCTGCAATCAGATACATACAACAAACAGGTGATAAAAACTTATTGTGAAACACTAAACACAGCAGGTCAAGCAGACACACCAAGTCCATGTATACACAGGGAGATGTGACACTTAGGGCCTTTTCTTAAAAAGATTAAACGAATTAACTTAAACGGATTAACTTAAATGGCTTAAACAGATTAAAAACACGTATTCATAAAACCACGGATTAAACTACTTAAACGGATTAAACTGACCCACGACTTAAACGGATTAACTTAAACGGATTAAATTAAGTAGTTTAAGTAGTTTAATCCGCATATTATGAATACACTTTTAATCCGTTTAAGTTAAGCCGTTTAAGTTAATCCATTTAATCCGCCAGTTTAATCCTGATTTTATGAATACAATGAAGCTCACATCTCTATTCTCTAGTTTCTATTCCATTAATATTGATTTCACTTATTGATGCTGCAGTTGTAAATTGTGAAGTGAGTGAGTGATGATAATGCAACGTTAACTAACATCTATACTATGATTTAACTGCGCATATCAACGTCTGTAATATTTTTACAACAATGAGTTCCAAATTTATATGTTTTTAACATGTATATTCGGTAGTTAATTGCTCATTGTATTAGACGAATAACAATCAATAGATTATTACTATAAGGTTAATCAGTTGCGAATGCGAATTAATCAGCAATGCTTGCACACATGGATTAATTTAACATTGCGATTTTCTAATGCTTACATAAGCTCGGCTATGAAGGGTGGAGTTATATACCTTTATAGTAGATTTTTATATATTTTCCAATTTTGCTGAATTTCACATATTTTGATAGGAGTGTTCATACTTCATACGATTTCAAAAACTGCTGCTGATGTTCTATTTAAGCCTTTCTTCAAATATGACTCCGATATGTGTGAAGCATTGAGTAACGTTAAGACTCATATGTATTGTGTTAAAAAGTTTTAAGCTGCATTTAAAATTCCGCTCGCCTATTAAGCACATAAGGTAGAGTATACAGTTCAGCTGACTACTTGGTGAAATTAATTAAGTCGATTATCGAGTGCTTGGCAAATCTTTAAATTCAGAATTCATACCGTTTTCGGACTACTCAAAATAAGATTTCCTAATATAAATGTCTGCTTTACTCCTGAAATGTCAGCAAATGTTACAGAAATGGCTTCTAAAGTTGCACGCACGCTAGGGCTTTCTTTCGGTTGACACTTTCTCCAGGACTTGACAATTTTGTCAAAAACGCTGTTTTCTCAACTTTTACATTCTGTTTGTTAATACGGTGAAAATCTCACTAACACGGTGAAAAAACACTCAAGCTTGGGAGCAATTGTGTATATATCGCCTCAGAACACTTGATGCTCGGACGACAGCAAATGTTTCAAGGTTTAACTTCATATGATTTGTGAACGAATGTTTGGCTAGCCTAGATTCGCTTGTGAGAACGAAATCAGCAACCAACGCACAGCTTTAATTTGCCATCGTAATCAACCTCATACTCGCTGGCATCCACCTCACGCAAATTTGGAGGAATCGAAATCAAAATTTTTAAGTTTGAACAACGTTGCCACAGCTTCATCTTGAAATCAAAATTTTGTCTTGATTTTGAGACAATATCTTGTTTTAATAAGCCTACATACTTGCTCGTGACTGGAAAAGTATCCTTGAAATTCGAGAAAATACTCTTTCCAAAGAATTTACATATTTCCGAAAATGTTGATTAGGTTTTGAGAATCAGAATTCAATTCAAATTCAAAGAATTCAAAACAAGTTTAATTTCCAATTCGTTTAAGGTGTTGGTTTCCCTTTATGAAGCGATTTCTTAAAGTTTCTTCTTCTTCTTCTTTTTTTCTTAGTTTTTGGTATTTGATTTATATACCTCATTTGAAAGCTTATAATGAGTTCCTTCTACATACTCATTATACTCAACTGGCTGTTCGAAGTTAACTGACTTTTCTGAGAGCATCGGTTTTAAACATCTATTTCTCAAAACTGCAGCAGCGGTGAATAATTGTTTTTGTGCTACCATAAATACGACGTGTGGGTCGAAGGACGTTTTTTGGATTTGACTTAGTGGCTAATGGTTCAGAAAATCCGCAAAATGTACGGCGACACTAAATTTCGCAAATTTGCATTGAGTTGTTTTCTCGAGAGAAACACGTTTTAGCCGAAACCAAGAGAAACGTCCCTCCGCAAAAGTGCGACTATTTATTCACCCATAAAATCTTTCTAACAGCTTTTTTGAGAAATCTATGTTCAAAACAAAATAACCGCAGTTTGCCACAAACTATTTCCTATCAAATCTATAGCTTAAAACAATTAACTTAAATTAATAATCGTTGATAAAAATATGTGCATTTAGACAGTGAAAGTAAAATTATTCAACACTGTCGTTAACATGTGGCAGTAATTCGAATAAACTGATTTCCTCAAAAGTGGCAATTTTTGACCCCAAGACCGGTTTTGGTTTATATTGAGTTAACAACTAAAGAGAGGTTGTAAAAAGCAAAAATGTCATTTTTGTGTCCTCTTTCCTTCCATCCATAACAATCAACTGCAGCCTACTTAGTGAAAATGTAAGACCAGAAAACTTCTTATCTTCTCACTTAAAAAAGCGGGACTGGTCCCAGATTGTTAATGATCATGAAAATGAGTTCCGTAAGTTTCAGCTAGTTCTCAATATAGGATTACAGCCGTAAGAGTAAAATATACAGAAAGGAAACCAGCACCTAAAAATGTTGTCTACTCTGAAATGAATGCTTTTGTTGTACTTTGTACTTAGTAATACTTTTGTTGTACGTTGTACTTAGTAATTTTGATGAACAACCTTCAAGTAAAGAACTGAATGAGATTGTGAATATAGTAATTTTCTCTAAAATGTTTGGATTTCGGAGGACTAAGCGTCGCTATATCAAATCCTAGGTTTCTCGGCTAGAGTTCTGTATGTCAAGACCGAACAAAAATTCGGGATGTTTCTGTAGTTTTGAGAAATATGTTTAAGTGCAGACTGGCTATACTGAACTAGTTAACCAGAAACATAGACTTGTTTGCTAGTACAATTAAATAGTGAGTACAATTTGTATATGTATATAGAGCTTCAAATAGATCCCTTTCCAACTCTGAATATTAGGCACGTTACGGCATCAAAATAAACAAAGTATAGATGGAACCAACCACCTTCCAACCCGCTTTAGCAGTTGTTGCTTTTAGTTTGCTGGTAGTTAAAGTTGTTTCTTGACAAAATTGAGAAAAGTACAGATGAGAAAAGACAAAACTCGGGCTGCAGCTATTTGCTAGAGGTATCAAAAGATATACCCGATGTCCCACGAAACATTTTACTTCAGTTTGTAAAAAAATCTGACAAATTCTGCTTTTTCTAAAATTCCTTAAGAAAGTTCTATAAAACGAAAATTAGTTTTAGATTATCCATTAACACGAGAAAATTTTAAGCTACATTTTGATATAAGAATAGTTTTCTAACACCAAATAATGAATGAGGTATGATTGTTTAAAGTTGATGTCTTCAAATGGAATCAGCACCAAAACTAATGTTTAATCCATTTAATCTCCGCAATAAACGCGGATTAAACTATTGCTTTTGAACTAGTTTTTTAAGTGACGGATTTTGAACGGATTAATCTTAATCATTTTATGAATACACTTCACGGATTAAAGGTTTATCCGCCATGGTTTTAATCCGTAGCGATTTTATGAATACGTCACGGATTAAAGTTTAATTCGTTTAATCCGTGAGGGTATTCATAAAATGATTAAAGTTTTAGTTAATCCGTTTAATCCAATTTTATGAAAAGGCCCTGAGGATCGATCCCTCTCTAATTGGCTGATTGACAATACAGTGCGCTACTACTCAGCTAGGAACCCGCACAGAGAGGCTTGTTCATTACAATGAGTTCAATCCTTCTACGTTGTTAACTTGATTGTATGTAACTATAAGTTTGAATACGTAGGCACCTGAATCTATGAAACCAGCGTTTAATGTTAGTTGATGAACTGTGTGTTTATCCTGAACAAAGGATTTACACAAACCAAACGTATTCCTAGTTGAAAAAATGAACATTCCTTCTGAATCTATAATCGTTGGCATAGACTTACTATTGCATAAAGCTAAGAAGATCTTCCATAACTGCATCTTTCGAGCAGAGCTAAATTTGCTTTCAATTACGTAGTAACGCAGCAATGAATCCGAACTATTAACAAAATTAATTTGATGTTGCATTTTAATTGTGCAATAGCTTTTTATGTCGTGTCTTCTGTTGTGTAGTTTGTGGCAGATCAGGGTCTAGCTTTTAACCAAGCGCTGAGCACTCTGTTAAAGACAAGGTCTAGAAGAAGGCTTATGAAACAAAAAATTTAAAAATTTGTTTTTTAAATTTACTTTTACATTTTAAAATCCTCTCTCTCTCTCTCTCTCTCTCTCTCTCTATGTAACTGAACGGGAAGTAC